>JAOQMR010006892.1:0-10781 GCA_027563865.1 Erythroxylum pelleterianum | reverse complement strand
CAAAATATGCGTCCCTTTCACGACGTCTTCTATAAGACGTCGTAGATACCTATTGCCTACCCCATCATCCACGACGTATGTTGTGACGTCTTAATTAGACGTCGTAGAAATTTTTCCCCGACGTTTAATGGGTTTCTGCAACGTTAAAAAAACGACGCAGAAGGGATCCTAATATTGTAGTGAACTTAGAAAAATCCTTCATCATTCATGCTAATATTTTTCTATATATTAGCATCAAATTTATAGCCAATATTAGAATCAAATTCTTGACCACCCGCTCATAACCATACTTGTGTAGACTTCAACATTATGGTAGTTCATTTATTCCATATGATTAAGCATTGCCAACATGTCTTTATCATGTTGTAAGGTTAACTCTTTTAAGGTTCTCATCAAAACATAGATATTTCATACCTATATCCTTCTTCCTTTTAATCTTACCCCTAATATATTTATTATCGTGTCTTTTTAACACCCTACCATAATGAAATTCAAAATTAACCAACATCTGTAAAAACAAATAGTTATATCATTAATTTTCAGCTAAACAATATAAATTAGATAAGATGCAAATTTGAAGCAATGGAAACCAAATGACCCATGTGTGGTGAGTGTCAGGAATACAAACTTCATGGATGAATATGATAATTCACAACAAAAATGTATCAATTGATATCATGATAATCCTAATCATAAATTACCTAACATGATAACATTGGCGATAGAGAGGGCAAGAAAAGCTTATCTTGACAGCTTAGCTAACTAGTATGAATCATATGAAAAGTAAGAGGATCGAAGAGAAGATTGGGTATTAAGATATGCATTAAATTGTTTAAACACAATCAAATAATTATAAAGTACATTATAAGAGCATCTTTTATTAAGGAACCTCAATTGCAATAATTATGGATGCCTAACTTAAAATATTTAGTGTGATCTATTTAGTTGACCTTTACATACATAATAATCAATGTTATGAAGCTTAATCACTACTTGATGTCAGCATGTCAAATACGTGACAAAATAGAAAAATCAGTTAATTCAGAAAAGGTCAATTGGTATGTAAAGCAGAGTATCTAACTGATGCTCACTCCACTTATGAGCACATAAGATAATAGTTAAAGCACATGTTTTACCTTTTCCTCTTATTTTTGCAACTATATTTGGGATATGGATATAACATATGATGCAAGAGCAGTTAGTTTAGTTTTCCTAGTTAATATTGGATTTCTTACTATTTAGTATTTCTTAAGTTATTTGGATTCCTAGTTATCATAGGATTAGCATATTTCCTTTTCCTATTAGGAGTTTACTAGTATAAATAGGCCACCTATGCTTGATTTTTAGGTATGTCTTTTATCAAACAAATAATTTTATGCTTTTAGAGGTTTTTCTACAAACCCTAAGCCCTATTTTCAAGTTCCAACTACAATATACATCAATTATAGCCTATTCTATTCTACTTATCTGTGTTTTTCTTTTCCACACTATGCCAAATTGGTATCAAAGCAAGTTAGATCCTTAGATTTTGATTGCTTACCTATGGTTGGACGCAGTAGAACACGTGGACGTGGAAATCAAGATAACCAAAGAGAGATGGCTGAGTTGAGACGTGTAATTGCAGACTTGTCACGAGTTGTGCAAGATTTGCAGCAGCGTCGGGAACCAGTGGCAGCCCGAATGGAGATTCCGGAAGGCGACCACGACCTTTCGGATGTACCAGAAGGTAGTCTTGAGGCTGAAACTGAAGATTCAGTGGATGACAACCCCTTTCATGCAGCTTGACCCGTAAACAATGTAGTAAGAGGTGGATTGGAAGAGAGGTTAGTCCATGCCCTTGAATTGAATGGTAGTGGAATTAGAATTGAAGTTGCTAATTTTCATGAAAAGATGCATGTGGAGGACTATTTGGATTAGGAGGCGAGTTTAGAGACTTATTTTGAATGGAAACCTACGGCTAAAGCTAGAAAATTGTTGTTTGTTAAACTTAAATTGAAGAGTACTGCACTTCAATGGTGGAAGCGAGTTGAGGAGCAATGTGCACGACAAGGCAAGCCTAAATTAGTACTTCGGAACACATGAAAGTGAAGTTGCGCAAGCAAATTTTACTATCTGATTACTTAATGTAATTGTATGAAATGTTCCATTTGTTGAAACAAAGGAGCTTAAGTGTGGAGGAATACACGACTGAGTTTAACAACCCCTCAGTGGGGTTGAATGAAACTAACGAACAATTAACCTCTCGATATCTAGTAGGTTTTAATTAATCAATTAGGGATGAGATGGGAGTAGTTCGATTATTTAACCTTGAGGAAGCAAGGAAACATGCCTTAATGGCAGAAAAACAAATCTAGACGTATGGTTCTAAAAGGCCTTTGTTTGGAAGAACTGATGGAGCTGTTCAGAGGAGTGCCGGAGCTATTCACAATGAAAAAATAGGTCAATCAACCCCTAGGAACAGTCGCAAGACTGCCAACATGAACTGAGATAATGGAGTAAATATGGGAAACATTGAAAAAGGGAAGGCTTTGATGAAGTTTGGAGCAACAAACACCTCTAATCCTAATAATTTTAAAGCTAGCTGCAGCTCACAGATTCAGTGTTTCAATTATGGAGAAAAGGGTCATACTTCTTATGCTTGTCCGGAGCGAAGGGTGAACCTCGCTGAATTAGAAGAAGAGGAGGACATGTCAGATCCTATGTATGATGATGGTATGGAAGAAAGTGAGGATATAGATGTGTACCCAGCGCAAGGAGAATCTTTAGTGGTTCGACGAGTAATGACAACCACTGATGGAGGTAGCATATATGTTTATAACATATTCAAACCTGTGTTAATTGTGGAGTTAAGGTGTGCAATCTATTTATTGATGGAGGTAGCATGGAGAATGTCATTTCAAAAGATGCAGCAGAAAAGCTTAATCTTACCACTGAAAGGCATCCTCATCCTTACAAGATTGGTTGGCTTAAGAAAGGTCATGAGATTCCAGTCACTTCTCGATGCTTAGTAAAACTTACTATGGGTTCAAATCTAGATGATGAAGCTTTGTGTGATGTTGTGCCTATGGATGTTGGCCATATTCTTGTAGGCAGACGTTGGTTATATGACCATAACATGAAACACCTCACTAAACCAAACATTTATACTTTTTATAAAGGCAACAAGACTTATACCTTACACCCTTTAAAGGAAGAAGCCAAAAAGACTTCTAAATCTTCAAAAGGTGGCATGGTTAGTGGATATATAGCAGCTGAAAGGTTTGAATCAGAATGTGAAGAGCCAGAGGTGGTGTATGCTTTGGTTAGTAAGGTTGTGAAGGATGACAAATCTGGAAATTTGATTCAACAGCCTCCTGAAATCCAACAATTGTTGAAGGAATTCAAAGAGCTGGTCAGTAATGGTTTGCCTCCAAGTTTATCACCTATAAGAAGCATTCAACATACTATTGATTTGGTGCCTGGAGCACCTCTACCTAATTTGCCAACATATAGAATGCCACCTATGTAGCGTGTCAAGATACAAAAACAGGTTGTGAATTGCAAGGGGCTGGCAGGAGAAAGTAAAAGCCCTTATGCTTGTCCAGCTCTACTTGCTCCAAAAAAGGATGGTTCTTGGAGAATGTGTGTTGACAGTCGCGCTATTGACAATCGTGCTATCAACAAAATAACTGTCAAGTACAGATTTCCTATTCCTTGTTTGGATGATATGGTTGATCAACTAGGTGGTTCTAAAGTGTTTTTAAAGATTGATTTGAAGAGTAGGTACCATTAAATCAGATTGAGGCATGGAGATGAATGGAAGATAGCTTTTAAAACACCAGGCAAACTTTTTGTCTAGTTGGTGATGCCATTTGGTCTTTCCAATGCACCTAGTACGTTTATGAGAACCATGAGTGAAGTACTTAAGCCATTCTTGAACTCTTTTGTAGTTGTTTACTTCGATGACATTTTAATCTATAGTCGAAGCAAGGAAGAGCACTTGGTTCATTTGCACTAAGTTTTGGAGGTGCTACGTAAGGAGATGCTTATTGTAAATTTGAAGAAGTGCACATTCTTATGTGATGAAGTTGTGTTTTTGGGGTTTGTTGTTTCATCTGAAGGGATAAAACCAGATTTTGAGAAAGTTCAAGCCATTACAGAATGGCTAAAACCTCAAAGCATCAAAGATGTTCGAAGTTTTCATGGTTTGGCCTCTTTCTACTAGAGGTTTATAAGGAATTTTAGTGCTGTAATGAGTCCTATAACTGAATGTTTGAAGAAATACAGCTTTGAATGGTCTTTTTGTGCTAAGACAGCTTTGAATGGTCTAATTCAACACAAAAAGCCTTTGAAAGAACTAAAACGTTGATGACGAAAGCACCTATTCTTGCACTACCGGACTTTGAGAAGTTATTTGTTGTTGAATGTGATACTTCACATGTTGGAATTGAAGTTGTTCTAAGCCAAAAAGGGAGGCCTACAGAATTTTTCAATGAGAAGTTATGTGATGCTAAGCAAAGATATTCCACTTATGATTTGGAGTTTTATGCTTTGGTGAGAGCTATTGATCATCGGATACACTACTTGGCTTATAAGGACTTTATGGTTTATTTTGACCATCAATTTCTACGCTGCTTGAATTCTTAGAAAAAATGCCATATTAGATGGAGTTCTTTTCTTAATCAATTCAACTTTTCTTTGAAATACAAGACAAGTGAATGCAACAAACTGGCTGATGCATTGAATAGTTGATCTTCACTTTTGGCAGTGATAAGTACTCACGTTACAGCATTTGAAGAACTCAAAAATCAGTATAAAACAAACCCATATTTCAAAATTATTTTTTTTTAGGATTTGAAGGACCAACAGGGGCATATTTGTTGTTGTATAGGTTGCATGATGGTTATATTTTTAAAGGCAATCAATTGTGTATTCCAGTAGGTACTATGAGAGAACAAATTGTGCGAGAACTTCATAGTAATGGGTTAGGAGGACATTTTGGTAAAGACGAGACATTGGCAATGGTAGTTGATCATTATTATTGGCCAAATATGTATAGAGATATTGAAAGATTGGTGAAACAGTGTTCAGCTTGTCAATTTGTCAAGGGAACTTCACAAAATACGGGTCTATGCACTCCTTTGCCAATACCGGAGGCACCTTGGGTTCATTTGAGCATGGATTTTGTCTTCGGACTTCCAAAGAAAGCAAATGGATTTGATTTTATATTTGTTGTGGTGGATCGGTTTTCAAAGATAGTCCATTTTATTCCATGTTTTAAGACTTCTGATGCTACACATATTACTGATTTATTTTTCAAGGAAATAATGAGACTACATAGCGTACCAAGTTCAATTGTTTTCGATAGGGATGCGAAGTTTATGGGACACTTTTGGAGGACTTTGTGGAGAAAGATGGGGATTGAATTAAAATATTCTTGCACTTGTCATCCACAAAGAGATGGCCAAATTGAATCTACCAATCAGAGTTTAGGTAATATGTTGCGATGTCTTATTGGAAATCATGTGAAGAATTGGGATTTTGTGATACCACAAGCTAAATTTTCTTACAACAATTCAGTGAATAGATCAACAAAGAAAACACCCTTTGAAACCGCTTATAGATTTAAGCCACAACATGTGCTTGATCTGGTGCCATTACCAAAAGAGGCTGGAGTTAGCAATGATGGTGAAGCCTTGTCCGATCAAATTCACAAGGTTCATGAAGAAGTAATGGAAACTTTGAAGGCTAGCAATTGATCCTATGCTAGTGTGGCAAATCAACATCATAGGGACAAAGAGTTTGAAGAGGGAAACTTGGAATTAGTACACTTGAAGAAAGAAAGGTTTCCTAAGAGAACTTATCATAAGCTCAAGTCTAGGAAGTTTGAGCCATACAAGGCATTGAAGAAAATCAGCTCTAATGCTTATTTTGTAGACCTATCATCAGACCTACATATCAGCCCAATATTTAATGTTTCTGACTTATATTCATTTGAAGGATTTGATGGGGAAGCGTTTGAAGTTGTAGAGTAGATAGACTAGTTACCAAGGGTGCATCCAGATGTTATTAAGCAGGTTTTGGATGTCAAAGAAGTGTGTTCAAGGAGGGGCAATCAGTACAGACAGTTCCTAATGAAGTGGTTGGGTAAACCAACTAGTGAAAACACTTGGATAACTAAAGAAAAGTTAAAGAAAGTTGCTCCAGATTTGCATGTTGAAGTTTTGAAGGTTTTCTCACAGGAGTCAAGTCTTTCAACCTGAGGGGATTGATGCAGGAGCAGTTAGTTTAGTTTTCCTAGTTAATATTAGATTTCTTACTATTTAGTATTTTCTTAAGTTATTCGGATTCCTAGTTATCATAGGATTAGCATGTTACTTTTTAATTAATATTTCCTTTTCCTATTTGGAGTTGGATTAGGTCCTATACTAGTATAAATAGGCTACCTATGCTTGATTTTTAGGTATGTCTTTTATCAAACAAATAATTTTATGCTTTTAGAGGTTTTTCTATAAAACCTAAGCCCTATTTTCAAGTACCAACTACAATCTACATCAATTATAGCCTATTCTATTATACTTATCTTTGTTTTTCCTTCCCACACTACATCAACATAACTAAACTCAACTACGTTTTTTTTATTCACTAGAAAGGATAAGGGCTCCATCAAGGTTCAAAACAATAACATATAACACTTCAGCATGCTTTTTGGTTTACATGGCACAATCACTTCATACAATAGTCTTATACTCCTATGGTCTTATTATCACTTGAACATGTACGCTATGGTCCAATTTCTATTACAAATTACAACATTAAGCTCATCTTATATCTTTTTATTAAACTTTATGTTTACAATGAAACAAATATTTTCTTATACATAACATTCAAAGTCTGAAATTAGGATAGTTTTAGCGTAAACTACTTCATAAGACAAAATAACGCTTTCCAAACCAAATATTTAAGGGTTCTACACAACAATGCACTTAGTAATATAAACAAGTTAATAGAATTATGTGGTAAGATTTACTATATGATTCAGAAACACAACCTTCTTTTCTCAAGCATTATTCCAGTAAGTAAAAACTTCACTGGTTAGACTAATGTCATACATTGAGACTAATGCATGTTTTGAGTACAAAATCATCAATCAAATTATGAATTCGATGAGTTTAAGTATAGATTAAGCAATTTAGATTGGTGGCTGTTAATGTCGTTATTTTCTATCTGTTTGTGTGTTAATTTTCTTTATTCTTAGGTTTAAAGTTATACTTAATGGGAATTAATTTTATTTTATGTCAAGGTGTATTTTGGAACCAAATAGAAAGAACTGCGACAATTTTGGGACGAAAAGAGCTAAAATAGACGTTGACCCTAATTAAACATAGCCTCGTGCAACATCCAGAAGCTTGAAACACGGCAAGTTGGAAGTCTAAAGTAAAACGAGTTGGAAAATGGGAGTAGTCCAGCCAAAATGCAACACCAAATGGGAAGCATGTGTCGTTTTGTCAAAACACACAATAGGGGGACAAAATCAAAAGAAGGCAACACGTAGTAAAAGAGCAAATTAAATTGGAGAGGAACATATCAATGAGGAATGTCAGTGGCGCAACATGGAAGCACAAGATGATTTAAGGGAGGCTGCGTTTAAATAAAAGAAGGAAGAGCGTGAGGTGGTTTAGAATAAAAAAGAAAGCTTGCGTGGAATAAGAGGAGTAGCTCTTAATTGGAAAATCAAGGACAATACACGCAACAAAGAGGGCTGCGTTAAAAAGAAGGGAACAAAATCAAGGTGAGAGTGGCATGGACTAAACAAAACGCAGCTGATAGGAGCAAGAAACGGCAGTGGCCCACAAAGCAGTAGAGAAGAGCGCAGGCAGATGTGAGGCGTTTTATACAAAACGAAGCGTCCCAAGTAGAGAAAACACACAGCGCAGAGACAGAAGATTTTAAAAGAGCTGCAAACCTTATTTGTTAAGGAACACACAGGACACGAAAAGAAGTAGTCGGCGGCGTGAACAATTATAGTGGCTCTTAATTGATACAAAAATCATGCACAGTACACGAAGATTAGAGGGGGCTACGTTAGACAAGATAATAAAGGAAGACTGCGGCAGATAGCAAAGAATGGAGGATGATAGCAATAATCCCAACGCCATTAATAGTCGAAATAGATAGGGAAATCATGACGTTGGGTAACTAAATTTTTATTTCTTGGCTTATGGAATCCTAATTATTGAACTTTGCATGTTGTGAGATTTATTAGTCAAGTATCAATTATTTTTCTGGGTCATTATTTGATTGTTTAATTTGACAGCTAGGTACGCAACTAGTTTGTTTTTTTATTCAATCAATTGTTAGATTAAAAAGGTTGACATTCAATTCTTTTAATCAAAAGTAGTAACTAGGATTTTTGTCTACTACGTTAGGGACATGATTCTAGGAAAAATAACTGTCTAAGCTAAATATACATCGTATGCATGTTGTCTAGTTCGTCGATTTTCTTGATTCGTAAAGCTATTAATTATGAGATCGTATCCGGGTTATTAATTAATAAGGGTTAATTCAAATACATGTTTTGGTTAACTAAACATAAGAGAAAATAGGTAAAGAAATTTACCACGACGAATGCTAAACTAATAAATTGGTTATTTTTAGTGTCGATGATCAACGCAAGTTCAATAACGAAGGAGACTGAAAATCAAGATTTATTTCTATTGATTGTTAAATTATCATTATTTTGTTTTTAGTTATTTTTTTCAATTTCAATTTCCAATTAATTTCTGTTTACTTCACAATCACAACCCCCCCTTTTTATTGCGTAACTACTAACGTTTGAATTCCTCGTGAGAACGATCCTGACATTCCACTACTACATTAGTTTGTGTTGCAGGAAGTTAGTTTTTTTATATTTGGTTGCAGGCGACAACATTCACCAAATTTTGGCGCCGTTGTTGGGGAATTCTTGACGGTTTATGTACGTTACGCGTTCGAATCAATCTGATAGTTTGCATTACAATCCTGAAATTAAGAAAACAGCAAAGGCATTAAGAAAGCAGACGAAAGAAAGACGACAAGTACTAAGAGAAGAACAACAGAGGGAAAGGAACATAAAATTAATAAAATAATTTTTATTAATTTTTGTCATTAACCCCTAAAATTAATAAAATAATTTTTAGACAATTAAGAAAATATTTCTTAATTAAGTTTTTTTAAAATTTTCTCGAAGCGTTCATCTAACTGAAGAGTCCAACTCCTGTTTGTGACGTATTTGATGGTACTTGGGATGCAAAGTTGAGAGTAGGACTTAATTTATGTGTCACAATTTTTTTTAAAAAAAATGGTCACACCTTTTATCATTAATTTTAGTTGCTATATTTTTCAGACAAAATAAAATTTTATTTAGTTTTAAATATTATTACACTTTTATTATCAATAATTAATTAATTGTTAAAATAAATAATCATATAAGAAAAATTTGTAAACTGATATTTATTTATTGATATAATTTAGTTTTTAAAAACTAATTTTATTATTTATAAATAAATATTTGATACTTAGGACAATTAGTTTTCGAAATAATTATTTTTTAAATTTTAAATTCATATATTTTAAGTTTTAAATATATTTATCAAATAATTATTTTATCTAAAATTAATTTTATACTTTAATAATAATTTTAACTTAAAATGTTAATTTTAGTTATAAAAATCACTATTTTTTGTTATTTTAAATGTGTTTATGATTATGAGACATCTTATAATTTAATTTATTTTAAATTGATTTAAAAATATATTATCATATATATATATATATGAAGGATTTTTTTCTAAATTTTTAATTTTAAAAAATAAAATTATTATATAATTAATCGTGAATAAAATATGTATCTGAGTGGACAATGAACAATCCTGCACTGAAATCACAATATCACTAAAAATATGACCTAAACATCAGCTACGTTATGTTGAAGTAATGTCACCAAAGTATTGTCATCAGTAGATTTCAGATTTTTTTTTTGTGAATGAAGCAAAATTTTTAATATAACTCATTTTTAAAATTGATTTAATTATTTATGAAAATGGTTTATAGGATTAAAAACTCTAAATAATAATTTTTATAAATTTTAATAGTGATTTATATTAAAAATAATTTGACATAAATTTAGTAAAAAAATTTAAATAATAATATTATTATTTTATCGACACCGAAGTGTCCATATCAGAAGCCAAAGGCTCGACACCGAAGTGTCACAGTAGAGACCGAAGTCTCGACACCGAAGTGTCACAGTAGAGACCGAAGTCTTATAAAAGGAACTTGTACAGAAATAGAGTAGTATCAAATAACCCTTAGAAAGAAACCGATAATCAGATGTCCATAAGTTCATGAAAAGAAAAATAAAGACAAGGAGATTGTACATAAACCTCCTCACTCGTACTAATGGCGGAGGTTTGTTGCGATTTCAAATTTTGGGCAAAAAGTGTTCATCTTCTATTTAAATCGGGTGAACAAAATAAACGACATTACTTTATTATCGATTTAATCAAAATTTGAATTGTTTAAATATGATCGAACTAAATTTAAGTAGAAAAGATCAAATATGGCCAACCTAACCCACTATTAAATAAGATAGTGTGGCGAGACCTAACCTTAGGTACCGCCCAGAAAGTGGCACCGGTACGGATGTTGTGGGTACCGGACAAAAATTTCGGTCGATACTGGTTGTTTCCGTTCTATACCGGCAGGTACCGACAATATCAAATAATTTCGGATGATACCGAACCCCACCCTCCCCCATCTCT
>JAOQMR010006863.1:0-10784 GCA_027563865.1 Erythroxylum pelleterianum | reverse complement strand
CTGCTTCTCACTGTATCCTACTAGAGACAGATTCTTGCAAGTTGTATTTATACTTGGGTTGCTAAAGGAGTTGGATACTGCTAAAAACTGATGGATTTATTTTTATGGTTGGTAAACAGAATACTGTGAGCAATATGCAAAAAAAGTCTCCATCAATGATGATGGAGACTTATTTTTTTAAATTTGAATTTTATTTACCGACGGAATTTTATGCCCGTCTGTAAAATGATCGATATTTACTGACAGAATCCGTCGGTAAATTTATCGACCGAATATTTATATCCGTCAGTAAATTTACCGACAGCCGTTTTAATGACGTTGTTGGCCGTTGGTAATTTCCGTCGCGATTTTACATTACCAACGGAATTCAAATGTTTTTCGTCGATAATTTCCGTAGCTAAACGCCCTATTT
This sequence comes from Erythroxylum pelleterianum, assembly GCA_027563865.1. Lineage (NCBI taxonomy): Eukaryota > Viridiplantae > Streptophyta > Magnoliopsida > Malpighiales > Erythroxylaceae > Erythroxylum > Erythroxylum pelleterianum. Next base: position 10,372 of record JAOQMR010006863.1, on the reverse strand, counting down.
CTTATAGTGCTAATAAAGCAGGCACACATAAGAGGGGGGTGAATTGTATATGAGTTTAAAAAATTTTCACAAGTCACTTTCAATTTGTATAAAAAGTAGATCCTAGTTAATGAATAAAAATAGTAGAAGTCTATCAGACTATAAATCTTTTTAAACGACAAGAGTCTGTTAGGCGATAGGAGTCATTTTTGGGATAGGACCTGTTTAAACGAAAGAAGCCTACTAAATGATAAATCCTGTTAAAACTAAAAGGAACCGTCAGTAAGTTGAAAATATAAGGGACCTATTATAAAAGTGACAGAGTCTCTTGCTAAAATGGACACACAAAATATAATATGGAAATATAAAAGATAAGAGAGAAAGAGAAAAAGGACACTGTTGATTTATATTGGTTCAGCTTACAACCTAAGTCTACGTCTATTTCCCAAGTATCTAACTTGAGTGTTTTACTATATAATCAAGTAGTAATTTGACGAGCCTCTCCAATCTCACAAGTTAATATTTTTTCAAGGTTCTTAAACCTTCCACGCTAATAATTTTCCCTCGCCTCTTCAAGCTCTCGAATAAAAATGAGGTTTGTTTGATATGAGCTTCGGTAATCTCTCTTTACAGAATTTCACTTTCTAACACACAAGAGAATTTTTATGAAGATATCACTTTCAAGAATGTATATGCTTTTGATGAGTTTCGACAATATAGCTTTGCAAGCTTCTGTATAGTTCAGTTGTTATTCATAGTTGCATTGGCTCTTCCTTAAATAGGAATTTCCTCAATTAGTTGTTGCTTCACTTGCATCCTTAATCACCTGGATTGATTTGAATCTAAATAATTTCAATGTCATCTTTACCAAAAATCTTCCAACAATCATGGGGCTAATATACGACCTTTTTCATGTGTATGTAGATTATCCTGACTAGCTCATCGCATACTGTCTCATTTAATTTCAGAAAAATGTTCCTAACAAATGGCAACAAAGTAAGGAGAGATAAGTATAACTATGTCATCAAACATTATGGGAGGTAAGATTTGCCTAGCAACCACCTTTCTTTTCTTGTACTGCATTTTATAAGGAACTTTGACTTCCGTTGATTGAAACTTTTTGGTAGTATTGATGTCTTTCCTTTTTTATGAAACTATTTTTATTTTATTTGCCCCTTTTTCTTTAGGAATCATCTTTTCATGAAAAAACTTATCAATGGTTTCTTCAGTCATATGCTCTTTTCCCTTCTTTATTTCTTCCCTTTTTCTTTTTCTGGATTTTTCTTCCTCTTTCTTTTAAACATGAGGGTTTTCTTTTTGTTCAGAAATTTTCTCGGCTTGTTTTGCAAGACTTCCTCTAGTTCGCGGTTGTCTAATCAACCAAGAATGTTCTTCATCTAAATCATCATTGTTTATAACCCAGTGCACTTCTGATACTTGGAGCTTATAGGAGATAGGTTTAGTAACATGAGCTTTACCATGAATATCAGTAGAAGTTGGAGTTTTTTTTTTGTTCGTTTGATCTGGTTTGTGCCATTGTAGGTAAGCTTGGTGAAGTTTGAGAGAGAAAGTAGGAGGAAATGTGGAGAGTTAGGGTGCAGAGACAATAACAGAGAAGACGAGAGAAGTTTGCTTAGGGCATACTAAGTGAGTCTTAAGCGTTGATCTCATGAAAGGATGAGTAGATGTATAAACAAGAAGAGGAAATGTAATCGGTTACATATCTTCTGACAGATACATATGTACAGTTGTCAGACTACACGTGCATTTTCAAAAAGGTTAAAATGATGCCATTAATGACTCCCTATTTTTAAGACATGTGTAATCTTGCTCTATTAAACCGAGAGGAGCCTTTTAAAATGAAGGGGCCTACCAAACTAAGGGAGTTTCTAAAGAATCAGAATAGAAGGAGCCTGTTAAATGAAATGCAAAGACAAGTAGCAGATAATATTCATGCAGAAATAATATTAGAGAGTTTGCATATACTAAACTCTTTTGTTAACATGCAAAATCTATATTCAGAAAGTGGCTTAGTGAAGATGTTAGCTACTTGATTCTCAGTATTAACATGCAAAAGATTAATAATTCCTTCTAAAATATGATCTCTAAAAACGTGATGTTTGATTTTTGTATGTTTAGATCTTGAATGATGTACATGATTTTTAGAAAGATTTATAACACTCGTATTATCACATAATATATGAATATGAGAAAAGTTTAGAGAAAAATCTTGTAGTTGATGCTTCGTCGATAAGATTTGAGTAAAGCACCTAGCAATTGCTATGTATTCTGCTTCAGTTGTCGAAAGGGTTATGCAATTTTACTTATTGCGGGACCAAGATACTAAACATCCTCCAAGAAATTGACAGTGACCACTTGTGCTTTTTTGATTGACTTTATCACCTGCATAATCTGCATCACAATATCCCACTATGTCAAATGAATCAAATTTTAAATACCATAGTCCAAAATCCATAGTTCCGTGGAGATTTCAAAAGATTCTTTCGGCTACTTAAAGATGATTTTTTTTTGGATTTGATTGAAAACGTGCATAAAGACACACACTAAGCATAATGCCTGGTCTTGAGCTTGTAAGATATAGTAGTGATCTAATCATTCCTCTATACTTTGTCATATTCGTAGCTTTGCCGTATTTGTCTTTATCAAGTTTTGTTCCAGTGTACATTGGAGTACCCATCGGTTTGACATTCTCAAAATGATATTTCTTGATGACTTCCTTTTTGTATTTGTCTTGGTTAATGAAGATTCCTTTTTTTGTTTGTCTGATTTGTAATCCAAGAAAGAATGATAATTCTCCCATCATGCTCATTTCAAAGTCCCCTTACATTAATTCTAAGAATTCTTCATAGAAGGATGGACTAGTAATGCCAAATATTATGTCATCAACATATATTTGCATTGTGAGTATATCATTTTTTTCTCTTAATAAATAAGGCTTTATCGACCTTTCCTCTTTCAAAGTTATTCTCAAGCAGAAAGTTACTTAACCTCTCATACCATGCTCGAGGAGTTTGTTTTAAACCACACAGAGTTTTGGTTAACTTTATCACATAATTCAGATGGTTTTCATCTTCAAAACTTGGGGCTACAAATACTTCTTCATTAATGTAACGATTTAAGAATGCAGTTTTAACATCCATTTAGAACAATTTGAAGTTTCTACAGCATGCAAAAGCAATTACAATTTAAATCGATTCCAATCTAGCAACAAGTGCATAAGTTTCATGAAAATCAATACCTTCTTGTTGATTATAACCTTGAGCTATAAGTCTAGCTTTGTTTCTTACCACCTCACCATTATAGTCAAATTTGTTTCGAAATACCCAACGAGTTCCAATAACTAACTTGTTTTGTGGCAAGGCACTAGATTCCACACTTTGTACTTATCAAACTGACTTAGCTCGTCGTTCATAACTAAGACCCAATTCTCATCGATAAGAGCTTCTTCAACAAACTTTGGTTCTAGTTGTGGGATGAGAGCTACAAAGTTGTTCTTGAACAATGATCTTATTCTTAGATTTTGAGAGGGATCTCCAAGTATATATTGATGTATATCAAGACCTCTCCATGCTCTAGGTGTTTTTTGTTGCATAGGCTCTTACAAAGATGAAGGAGCTTGTTCTGTTTTAGCTTCAGAGGGACCTTCTTGATTCTATGATTTTGAAGGTATTATAGGAGTAGTTTGATTCTCTGATGTATTTTTAGGAATCAAAGGATGCTCTTCATATGAGTCAGTTGTTGTTATCAAAGGTAGTGCTTCATCAAATACCATATGTATCGATTCTTCTATATTTTTTATTCTTTTATTATATACTCTGAATCATTTACTAGCAGTACTATATCCCAAGAAAATAGCTTGATCTAATCTCACATCAAAATTTCCAAGGTTGTCTTTTCCATTGTTTAGGACCAAATACTAGGAGCCAAATGCTCGACAGTAAGCAACATTTGGTTTTCTTCCTTTCTAAAGCTCATAAGGGGACTTTTTCAAAATAGGTCTTATAAGGCATCTATTAAGTACATAACATGTCGTGGATACTATTTTTGCCCAATATCCATAAGATAATCCACGTTCACACAGCATGTTCCTGGCCATATAAACCAAAATTATATTTTTTCTCTCTATAACTCCATTTGATGAGGCATCCTTGGATAAGAGAAGTTACGAGTTATACCATTGTTTTCACGGAATTCTTCAAACTTTATATTATCAAATTCTTCTCCATGATCGCTCCAAATTGAAGTAATGCAACACCCTTTTTCTATCTAATTGTTTTTTGCAAAACTTCTCAAACACTTAAAAGCATCGTCCTTATTTGATAAGAAATAAACCCATGTAAACTAGGAGTAATCATCTACCAGAACAAAACCATAATGTTTACCACCAAAACTTCGAGTCCTAGTGGGACCAAATAAATCCGTGTGCACAAGTTCAAATGGTTGGTTAGTACACATAATATTTTTAAAAGGAAAGTTGCGTGAATATTAGGTAAAGAGAGTATCAGGTATGGCATGTGGATTTTTGTATGGCCAATATATGACATAGAAAAAAATTTTGTGATAGCTTAAGAATATCTCATTTAGACCTCCGTAGTCAAATGAGACTTGATGTCGTGTGAAGCAGCACGATCGGATAACCATGTTTGTTGCATAGCAGTAGAACTTATAAAGGTGGTAGCATTTGCTATTAGACTTGGAATTGTAATGACATTTTTATGGTTGTTAATAGATATATTGTTTTCTTTCACAAATTCAGCAAGCTTCCTATGGTCAAACGTATCATGATCTAGAATCTCATAAAAATGATAATATATACATATACATATATACATATACACATACATATGTATATGTATATATACATATACATATGTATATGTATATATATATATGTATATATTCAATAGGATTGATTGGCAATTTGATTTTGCCAAGAGCTAGAACTATTTCCACCTTTGCCACTACAAGATTTACTATATATAGTTAGGATTATATCTTTGGGTATGATTTAGAGATCCTTAATGTGATTTGTAAGGCTATTAAGCCTTGGTATTTATTTTTAAGAAACATTTGTTATGGCACGAATAGGAAGAGATGTTGAATCGTTTTCTTCCAGCATTGTCTCATAATCAATTAACTTGTCAAATAATTATAAATAGGTAATTGGTGGTTCATGAATCACTCTAATAGTTGCAACATCACATTAGACTCATCCCCTAATTGAATGATAATATGAACAATTTTTATTAGGTTGGTTATGTTGATATGCTTTATGATTTTATAAATTAACTCTTAATTGTCTTGTAGTTTGTAAAAGACCTTATGTATGAACCTGTGATACTGATATTGAGGTTGCTTTTGAGTGGACTCAAAAGTCTAGAAATTGTGGTAGAATTTTAATGTGAATATAAAAGTGCGTTTAAAACTAATTTGTAGGTGTTTTGATTGAGTTTTGAGATTTTTAAAATACAGCTGTTGTGTTGTTTAAATGTTTTTAATATATATTCAGTTAGCTTGCATAGTTAGATTAAGGGTACCGTGAGTGTTCTTAGCTCGGGTAGACAGAAGTTGTTATGTGCCCGATGTGGTACCGGGTTGTGACAGTGTATGTATTTGTTTATCAATACCCTACTTATATTGAAGTTAGACAAGAAACAAAATTACAGGCATTAAAGAATGTTAAGTCAAAATGACTTTACGATTAATAATTTTGATGAAAATAAAATAATAATAATATTAGAAAGTAAGACGAAGCGAAGACAAAAATAAGACGAAGTGCGGAGAAGCAAAAATAAGACGAAGCATGGAAACAAAAGTAAGACGAATCAGAGAAGCAAAAATAAGACGAAGCGAAGACGAAAATAAGACAAAGCGAAGCAGAAACTAAGACGAAGTTGAAACTAAGACGAAGTGGAAACTAAGATGAAGTTGAAACTAAGATGAAGTTGAAACTAAGTCGAAGTGGAAACTAAGACGAAGCAAGGACAAAATAAGACGAAGACCTGATACCACGTCGGATGGATAATCATTCTGAGTTAGTTAAAGAACTCAACTGAATAACTGTTTCTTCAAAGATTAAGAAACAAGAAGAAAGAAGCGGTTATCAAGAAGCGGTTGAAGACGAAGGCTATAAATACGAGTCAGAGTCAAAGACTGCAGAATTTAGTGAATTTGAAAGAGCTACAGATTTTAAAGCTAGAAACACTGTATTTATTGCGCTAAACATTGAGAGCTATTATTCACTGTAACAAAGCTCGTAAACATCTTTCTGTAAGAAAGAAGAAAAGCTGAGAGCCTGAAGAGGCTAAGTGAGAAAATAATATTCGCTGTACGAGACCTGAAGAGGCTCGGCGAAAAAAATACTTGTATTTTTTAGAAATATAGTGAAATCTCAGAAAGGATTCTGAGGACTGGACGTAGCCCATGGTTTAGGGTGAACCAGGATAAAATTATTGTGTCAACTTCTATTCTTAAACTTTCAATTTTTATTCCTATTGTTATTATACAAGTAAACTGCAATACATCAAGATATTTTCACTCAATAGTTTTTGAGAAAGCAAGTTTTTCAAAAATATATAAGCGGATTGTATTCACGAAAAAGAATACACAATTCAACCCCCCTTCTTGTGCATTTTGTATAACAAATATAAAGCCTATACTTACATATGATTTACTTCAATTGATATCAGAGCTCGGTGTCCAAGAACCACCGTTACAAAGTGTGGATAAAGATCTATGGCAGAATCACACATATATATAGCTGAAGGCGCCTCCGTCACTAGACCACCTGCATTCAATGGTGAAGATTACCATTACTGGAAAGACAGAATGCGGCTCTTCATTGAATCTACTTATATTGATCTTTGGGAGATTATAGAGAATGGACCGTATACACCAGTAAATGATGAAGGAAATGCTATTCCACGAATTAGATGGACAGTGGATCAAAAAGCAAGATTTCAGCTAAATTCAACGGTCAAATTCTTTCTGAGTTGTGCCCTAAGCAGAAGCAAGTACGACAAAGTTCATAGATGCGACACTGCAAAGAAAATATGGGATGCACTATCCATCGTACACGAAGGCAACAATCAAGTAAAGGAATCCAAGATAAGCATTCTTGTACACCAGTATAAGCTGTTCAAGATGAAGGATGAAGAATCTATCGATCAAATGTTTGAATGATTTCAAACTATCGTCAATGGACTAAAAGCTCTCAGTATAACTTATAATAATCAAGATCACGTTCGAAAAATTCTCAGAAGTCTACCGAAAAGATGGAGACCAAAAGTCACCACTGTACAAGAAGCCAAGGACTTGAGTGTGTTGAAGCTTGACGAATTGCTTGGATCCATAAAGATGCATGAAGTAGAACTCGATGTAGAAGATAAATCCAGACGGGATAAATCTATAGCATTGAAGGCTGGACAGAAGAACTACAAGATTCCAAGGAAGATGAGTTCATCGTCGAAAGCGTTGAAGATCGAGGAAGTCAAGAATGACGAATCTAGTGAATCAAATCAAGATTCGAGCGAAGACGATGATGAACTATCCTTTATCTCAAGGAAGATCAGACGCATGTGGAAGAAGAAGGCAAAAGGAAACAAAGAGTTTTCTTTCAAGAAGAATAGAAAAGATGAAGGTAAGAATGAGAAAACATCGGTCATCTGCTATGAATGTTATAAACCGGGGCATTACAAGTCTAAATGTCCATTGCTGAAAAGAAAACCCAAGACGAATAGAGAAAACAAGAAAGAGCATGATGGCAACCTGGGAAGATCTGGATTCGTCTGAATCAGATACTGACTCAGAGGCATCGATACAAGCCAACATTTGCCTAGTAGCTGAAAAAGAAAGTGACGAGGAGGTAACCTCAAAATTTAGTGAACTACAAGATGCATACTCAGAATTACTAGAAGATTCTCATACAATACTTAAGCAGTATAAGTTGTTAAAGAAAAAGTATGTAGAAAACTTGAAAAACACGCAAGTGTTGGAGAAGGAAAACGTCTGCCTGAAGAAACAAGTAGACGAGATGAAGAAAAAGGTAGTTGTAGATAGATCTGAGGAGATCAGTCGACTGAAATATAGGATCAATAGTCTTTCAGCTGATCTATCGACATTCACAGAGAGTACGAGAAAAATGAATGATATGCTAGGGAGATACAGACACCCTAATGATAAAACTGGATTAGGGTTTGCTCAAAACAATAATCAGCATAAAAAGAATTTCGTTCCTTATAGAAAGAAATTTCATCAGCCTCATCATCATCATTTTATAGATCATGTTAAAACTTGTTTGACCCCAAACTTTTTTTGGAAGTTAGAACTATTATATGTGAAATGTTGGAAGTTAAAACTTGGAAAATGTGGTAGAAACATGTTCATTGAGCTTGCTTCGGTGTTTTGGCCATAAGTTTTTCACTAGTTATTGAAATGAGATGATTCTTAATTTGGATTAAACTAAAGAAATAGGGCTACAAATTATCTGATGAAATCGAGTTCTAATTTAGTTTATAAGAATTTCAATTTTTGGATGGAAGTTTAGCACATAATATTGTTTTAGTTTAAGAATAGTTCGGAAATGTTTGGAATATAACTTTTAGATCTCCAAACCAAATTGAATGATTTTGGTGTCATTAGAAAATTAAGACAATAAGGAACATTGTTCTAGAAGGAAGTGTTAGAAAATTCCTTCAATTGTTCCATGATTATTAGTTAAGAATTTAGAAGTATAAGATGTTAGTTATAAAGACATAAGAATTGTAAATATGGAAAGACTACTTAAATGAGGGGCAAAATGAGAAAGACAACTAAAATGTTGTCTTAAAATAATAATAAGAAGAGAGGAGGTGTCGTGAATAAGAAAGAAGAAGAAGAAAGCAAAGTGAAATAGAGAAAAGAAGAGAGAAAAACGTAGAGAAAGAAAAGGAAGGAGAAAAGAAGAGGAAAAATCTTGTTCAGGTAAGATCTATGCTATTTTGTTCTTGTTTGGTTTGAAAAATGAAATAGAAAGATGGGTTTTTGTGTTGGGAATGAATGGAGAAAGAGGATGGTTTAAGGAAACCCATTTGATTTTTAGGGTTTCTAAGCTAGGTTTTGGTTTTTTTAACCTAAATGGACTATGGGTAGGTTAGGTTTGAGATTTATTTTTGTTGATTTCATTGGTTGTGATTTTTGAAGTTTTAGGTTTTTAATGGTTTGGAATTGAAAAGGATAAATTGGTTGTTTTAGGAAATCAAGAAAACCCTATTCAAGAGCAAGAGGAAGGGCACCATTGAATTTGGATTTTCATGAGTTATAAGGTGGGTAATATCTTTATGGTTGTTGTGTGATGGGTAAATGCCTTATTTGTATCTTTATGCTTAGATTTGGTGAATTTGAATTGTTGTGATTGTATGAAAAATGTATGATGATTCATTATCATGTCATGTCATGAAAGACGAATGACTTTTTGTATGATGAATTATGACCATGTTATACCTTGAAAAAGGTTATGACATTTTGAATTGAATTATGAGCACGATTATGCTATGCCTTGTATTATGGAATTTTGATTAAATGGAAAGAAGAAAAATCTTGAGAATATGAACTTGTGATTGATTGATTTAAGCATGAGATTTTATTGTGTTTGAGCGAGAGTGGAACCGTTTCGTAGTCACGTGCATGTCGATATAAAGCCTTCTCCTAGCTGCCTGCTTGTGGCCCACGAGATTCGAAAAGTGGACTCGTTTCGTTCACGATGTAAACTTCAGTTTCTCCATTTTATTCCACGGAACCCTCGAGTCATTTATGTGTGCATTTGTATTTTGATTTGTCAAGTTATGATGCAAGATTGAGTGTTATGTTTTGATGATTAATTACACTTGTCATGTTCTATGTGATGATATGTTGAACTATGAGTTGCGAATTTGAATTGTGAATGATTGATTTACTAGCCCAATGAGATTTAAATGTACATGAATATATGAAGTATATGTATGTTAAATATATTAGCCACTGAGCTGTGTAGATCAACCCATCATTTTCCCTCCTCAGGTGCAGAACGAGAAGATTAGCGATCCTTGCAAGGAAATTAGACAACTTCGAGATAGTTAGCTTTTGTACTAAGCTAGTTCGAATACTTTGTATAGCTTATTAAGCATGCCAAACATTGAGCATCTATTTGTATTTGTTTTAAGTTTGTGATGTGTATGTTGACTTGTACATAAAGCTTGTTCATATATTTACTTTCTTAGTAATGAGAATGTGAATTTGAGGATTTCATTTTGTGTATGATGATGTTATTTTAAAGGTTCGGTATGATGACAGTGAAAGTGGATTGTTTGTATGCATAGGCTTCTTTGTTGGGATTGCAAATTGTTGCTTATTTTAG
>JAOQMR010006796.1:0-10787 GCA_027563865.1 Erythroxylum pelleterianum | reverse complement strand
GACAAAAATACAGCACATCGGAAACATGAATGAAATCCAAACACGCTTATGCACTTATCACACCGGCAGAATCACTTGTTATTCACAACTTTGAAGAACATTTAAGCAGATTGCAGAATCCCCTGATGAGTAACTGTAGTTTAGTGGTAGTAACCATATATATACAAATTCTTGATTGTTCGTAAATAGAAATTCTCTCACCACCTTTCGGAATTTTCACCTAAAGCCAAATTACAGAACCCAAGATTGAACGGATTTCATCAAAATATGAATAAATAACATCACTGAAATCCGTTGCCCAAGGACGAGGATTAATCCAAGTTTTCAACTTCTGAGCATCATAAGTTAGATCCAACAGTAGCTGCCAAATCCTAGTCAAGTGCTAACATCGTCTTCATTCAACTTCTTATTTTGTTTTTTAACAAAACTGAAACCACGTTATCGACCACAAGAGACAAAATCTACAATGTTCACTTTGATAGATTGAACATACACATTATTTCCTATTACTTGTTTCTTGTTTTAACAGTGAAAACTTTTCTTTTCTAAAACTCAACCATACATGTACGTTGAGTGACGGCAGCAACACAAAATATCATCTTATTTTTCATATACCAGTAGCATTGAACCAAAACTCATATTGATTACAACTCAAACAGCTAACCTTTTCTCTAAAAAAAAAAGACATCAAAAACTGCGGTGAAACATAGAAACGTAACCGATCACCACAAGACTTTATTAAAGGTAAAGGAAAAGCTTCAGGTAAGATCCATGCAGCCAATTACAACACACAAAAAGCACAAAGAAGAGAAAGTAACGAAGTAATACAGTGGCAGGATCTTGAAAAGTGAAGGGTTCAAGACAGATACTGCAAGCGTCCTCAAAATCGTCGTCAACAACAACTCTCGAAGAAGAAGACGCATAAAAAGAGAGCATTGGCTTCTTGGTCACTGAAGAAGAAGAAGAAGAGGATGGAAGAGAACCGAAACTCTCCATTGACGCAAAGAAATAAAAAAAGAAGAGAAAGAGAGAGTGAAAGGAGTTTACAGTGAAAGAAAAATTAAGCCTAGCAATTTCTAGAGAGAAGGAATGGACTCTTTTTTCTTTTTGGTGACAAAGGAATGGACTGTTTGGACGATAGGAAAGTCGAAGAGAAAAAAAAAGTGGGGTGAGAAAATCCGGTTTAGATTTCAGACGGATCTCATTCCTTTTTGTTTGGTTTTGTCTGTTTCACACAAAAGCATTTTTTGATCTTTTCAGTCAGTTCCCGATCCCAATGGTGTTGCTATATTCTCGTGTCCAGTCGCTTTGTTTGTTGTAAACAACTAGATTTTCACAGTGAATTGATTTTCAAGTTAGATCATTACTCCCAATAAAAAGCAGGATGATAATATGTTCGCTTAACGTAACTAATTACTACTCTATTTATTTAGTTGATATTATTATTATTGGGTATCTTTAATTCAAAGCAACTCTTGATTAAAAAGGAATATACACATTTTGGTGCCTACCGATTAAAAAGAAAAAGTTTAAATGAATTCTCCGATTACGGTCTCACAATGATTTTAACTTTGAGATCACTTCTAAGTTAGGAAATCGGCTTTTACCTAACAACCGTCTCAAACCTATTCACAAGATTGCTTAGGTGCAATTTCAAAGTTCAAACCAATACAATATTTGTTTATTACGACAAAACAGGAGAAGGAGGCCCCGTTTGATGAAATACAGGAAAAGGCAGGGGCTCGTTACAAAAAGGTGAATGAATGAATTCGGTTTACTTGTTCCACTCTTTGTCCCGGTCCTCCCGGCGCGAATTAGACCAACCCATCAACATGACGTACCCAACAATAATATAATAAAATTACTACTGTTCATTCAAAAACATTATTATGATCGATAAGAGATGAGCAAAAATGTGAATCTTTCGCTTTGGACCAGGTAAATAAAAATTCATGTTTGAAATTAAATTAAACAAATATCTGAATTTCAGGTCTAATGTTTCCAGCTGTGTTAGAATGAGTATGATCGAGACGTCTACTTATCAACGCTCAATATTCTTACATGGAGGCCTTTTGATTTCCTATGGTTATGCATGGTCGGCCCATCATCTCCCTCCTTCACCGTAGTGTCTGCCTTAATTGCCACCCTTCACTGCCATTCACCACCTTCATCGTCGCCTTCTTTCACTAATGCTCCATTTGACTCCTGAGAGAAGGTAAGTCCCTTGCTTTGACCATATGCCCACAAAGAATTGAGACCAAAAATCAAGTTTCCTAGAACTACTAGCTTATGTTCCTTACCCCAACATTTCCGCAAGCAATGTGATTAAAAAGTTTTAGCTTTTCAATTATATACCATAATTCCCCTAAAATATATATATATATATATATATATATATACCATAATTTGTCACTACCTTTCATCTTTGATCATGTGTACAACAATTTTATGTGTGCACCACAAATTCTTGCAAAGGTCTAACAAACTTGGTTAAAACCATTAAAAAGATATAGCAGCTTGTAAACAAATCCATATGTGTGTGCGCGCATGTTTGTGTGCGTGTGCTTATAAGAACATGCTCAGGCCAACTTTATATTTGGTGTAAGCCTATGAAGACCACCCAATATTACAATTGGGACAAACATTTATCTTCTGTTGGTTACTAATCTTCCATTTCAATCTGTAAGTTGAGAATACTATCTGCATATATATGTGAGTTACAAGCTTAAAAGTAGTATCATATAGCAAAATTTCTTGAGATGTATACACAAATGACAATATCAGTTAAGAATGAACCAAACATATTTAGTAATAGAAGCCTTACTTGTAATACAAAATTTCTCATAACTTTCTTAGAAGAAAAATGGTTAATTTTGTTTTATTTTTTTGACTGGTGTTTTCCCTCTTAGCAATTTTACATTGTGATTTTCATTAGCATCTATGCAGATGGAATTATCATCATCTACTTATACAACAATAAGTTCAAATATATAAAATGTGATTTTTATTGTAGGTTAAAAGCCCCTTTAAGGACTTTATGGAGTGATCATAATCCCGATCAAAGAGTCTATAAATGGCCCAATGATACAGTGATAATATATTTGTTAGTTGATTAAAAACTTGTGTTTAAAGTTTACGTAATGAAATAAAATATTTTAGGTTGGGAGATGCTACTTTTTCAAATGGTATGATGACAAATTTACCAAGAGAGCCACCGAAGTGATTTAAGAATTAAAGAAAGATCATAAATGTCAAAGAAAAAGGGTTAAAACAAGCATAATGAAGGAGTTTGAAGAACAAATAAAGCTCATAGAGGCAAAAAGAAGAAAAAAAATTGAAGTTTTTGCTAATGAACATTGTAATAGGATTTGTTATAGTTTTAGTACTTGTCAGTTTCAACTATGTATAGGGAAATTATATCGAATTTCATTTATATATGAATTATGTAATTTACAAATATATTATGTATGAGTTATTTGTATATGAACTATGTATTGATACTTGTTATTTTCCAACTTTTCTTAATAACATGAAGCAACAGTTAATTAAGCAACATGAAAACCACAACATGAAATCAATAGACGCTGACAAGTTCAGTCCATATAAATTTAAAGCAAAGTATATAGATGGCATTGATTTAGTTTTTGAAGATTTGACAATTCATATTGGTCAAGAAAAAAGAGGGATGTGCCCAATATAAATAGTTTGTATATACAGCACAAACATTTTTCACCATCTCCATATATATCAATAACATTTACATCTAAAACCCAGTGGGATAAAGATAAAAAAAAAGTCACAGGAATTGTTAATCAATAACGTTTCCCTTATTTGCAATTGACTGTGAAACTTGTTCTTTTGATGATTATGTCAATGAAGTTAACTTCTGATTGATTAAGCTTGCAACTGTTCTAAAGGAATTCTATAATGTCCTCTGAGCTGTAAAACCTTTGATATAAATGATAACTAGCATGTGTGTGGATCAACATCTCCAAACTTTCTTTTACTGGCTTGTCCAAATATACCAAACTAGTAAATTAAAGATTAAATAATAGAAACACATTTGCTAATTATTTCAAATAAGATAAATTGATAAAGAATACATTCCTTACAATATTGCTTTGTTGACTTATACTATTATCATCATTAACTCTTTTTGTAACAGTTAGCTATTTTTGTAACGAAAACAATTTTATCAGTCATTAAAGCGATAAATAATTGATAAAAGTTGGCCAGTTATATACCTGTGAAGATGCCTTTGTGGTAACTTGATTAACATAGTGATAAACATCAGATTTGCAAGTTTTATAAACCATATTCATATGAGTAAAGTAAGGTGTACACCTGTTGACCGCGCGTCGTTACGCTAGTCAAAAGAAAATAATTAGACTACTACTGAAGCAGTAGCGAGTCTAGGTCGATCCCACAGAGAGTGTGTATAAAGTTTATGGAATGAAATTAATCAGTGTTAGGAAAAAAGAGGGTTTTGGATTTTTAAAGAAGAAAATAAAATAAAACTAACTAATAAAAACAAATTAAAGAAAACATGCAAAAATTGATAAAATTGGGAAATTCGGTAGGGACTCAGTTCTTTAGTTCAATCTCGGCCTATACCTTAATTAAGTATATTTTATTAATTTGTTGATCGTTAACCTCTCCTAGTAACTATTAATCGTGGGTTAATAATTAACCCGAGTTTTCCCTTAAGTTTTGTTTAATCAAGATACGATCGTTAATTAAACCTAACCACCGAACAGCCTAAGATACGATCTTTAGATTTAATTAGACGATAGTATTACGAATTAGGAAAACCGGTTAATCAAGGCAACAACCACATACAATGTGTCATTTAACCTAAGTCATGTTATCCCTAATGATTATTAATCATTAGTTGCTACACATGAATTTCAACATAACAATTACGGATTATATCGAAATTCTAGCAATGGCTTTGCAATTAACGATTCAATGAACGCATTAAAATCTTCAACTCACAATACCCAATGGGTTCATACACAAATAACCGAATAATAACAAAAATCCGATTATCCATACACATTACCTAAATCAATTAATATAGGATAACACAATCAATTCATAATGAGAAAAAGAAACAACAAAATAATAAAAAAATTACTTAACCCGAGTTATCGGTGTCAATGTCACCTCTGAACCGGTGTCGGGATGCCTAGCCCTTCGTGGGTCTTTCCCAAAAAATTTCTTTAACCCCTATTTCAATCCCTAACCAAAAACTCCCTTAGTTTTTCCTTCAATGCCCATTCTCCAACGCAGCTCTTCTCCTCTTACTGTTCATCGACAGGGCAATTTAATGCTGGAATTTATGCTATTGTTCACTGCTCATTATCCCCTCTTACGCACAAACTTTCTTCGCAGCCTCCTCACCTAGCTGTTCGGCTGCTCTTACGTCACTCCTGCTACTGGAGCTTCATTAAGCCGCAAGCCACAGCATCATGCTACAGTCGCAACTCTCCACTACTTCACGCCCACGCCAACACTTCTCCTCCTGTGGTTGCTCACTGTGTTTTGTGTCTACTATGCTTGTTGATTAGGAAATTTAAGTTGCTACCTTTTTAAACCTTCACGCTGGCCTCTGTTCACTTCTCCTTTATTGCGTTAAACGTAGACCTCCCATGCAACACCTGCTCACCTTTTCCCCATCATGAAACGTAGCCCTGTGTATGTGTTTCGTTTAACGCAATGACTACTGTGTCGTTTTGCATTTTTTGATGCATGCTTCTTTATTCGAAAAATGTCTCATATGTTGTGCTTTCAACTCACTTTAATTTCTTTGCTTCTAAATTATACATAAAATAATATATGAATTAAAGTGAGTATCTTAAGCATTTTTATATCATTAATCGCTAAGTGTAAATAATTAAATATATCAATAATTAAGTACATATCAAATTTCCCAACACTTAGCTTTTGACTGTCCTCGGGTAAAACATCATAATTAAGCTCATTGACCCAAAACATTGACTCAATTTCCATATTTTTCTAAGATTGTATAATTACAAGCAAGGATGAGTGACTTTTAAAAATCATAACAAGAAATCAACATTCCAGGCTTTTGCTCATGATCAATCAACATTCATCATCTTCAAAAATTGAGCAATCTAATGGTAGACTCGAAAAATGTGTTTAACTAAAATATATCCTTAGGTACACTCAATGCCATTCATGATTATGACAATCCATAATTTTGCATATTATTTCATTTCTCCACCATTAATGTTCACATGCAAAATCAAGTATCAAAGGACTTTTTAGGGTTGTAATGTGGGCAAAGGTAAGGTGAGATATATTTGGGTCAAGTAGTATGAAAGTCATCAAAGTTAGTGAAACAAAACTATACTCATCAAAAACTGGGTACCGTCAGCTATGACAAATGCAACATTTATATTTCACAACCCTATTTAGCTCTCACACACAAACCACATGAAGCATATACCAATTCGAAGGAATCACTCATACAATTTATGCCAATGAAATCACAAGAGTGAACCTTCCAAGCCAACCTCTACCTCATATTCAACATGCTCAAATAACACATCCATTACAACTTTAGGAAGATGTATAAACCATAAACAACTTTTCAACACATAAGCAATTCTACCTTGATACATTTATTTTAATCAATTTTTTCTTTTTTCTTTTTCTTTTTCTTTTTCTTTTCTTTCTTTTTTTCCTTTTTTTCTTTTCTTTCTTCTTTTCCATTTTCTTTTCTTTTCCCCTTTTTTCCTTATAAAAAATTAAAATAAACTACATCAACATGGGAATTTCAATGATAAGACATAAAATAACATCCCAACATTATAACCAACCCTCACATATGTACACCCCCATACTTAGAATTTTGTATATCCACAAACTCAACAATCACAAATGTTCCACTAGCTTTATGACTTGGATAAAACATTTGGTTAAGTTTAAAAGCATAAAATGTGGTTTATGCAAAAGAAAAAAGGGGCTAAAGCTTAAAGGGGTTTATCAAGGAAAAAATCATGTCAAAAGGATAGGTTATTTGCCTAATGTAGTTTATGAAAAACAAAGAATGCCTGATCATATCTATGTTAATGCATGTGATAAAAATGTGGTGTCGAATAGAAATTCAACGCAAAATCAGGATGTACATGTCATGAATGTTAAGTCAAAAGTGACTTTACGTATTAAATGATTTTGATGATGAATAAAAAGAAGTTAAATGAAAAGCAGACGAAATGAACAAAAAAACAAACGATGCAAAAAAGCAGACGGAGGATATCGAACAAAAGCAGACAGAACAAAAATCAGAAGGAAGATAAAATACAGACGCAGAAAAAGCAGATGATAGTTAAGAGAAAAAACAGACAGAAGCTATTCGAGAAAAAGAAGACAGAAGCAATTCAAGTAAAAGCAGACGGAAGCTATTTGAAGAAAAGCAGACGGAAGCTTAGAACGAAAAGCAGACGAAGCAAAAGCAGACGAAACTAGAAAGCAGATGATATAAAGTCAGACGAAAGCGCAAAGACTTCGGAAGTATCAGTTCGAGTTAGTTACAGAGCTCAACTGACTAACTGTTTCTTTAAAGAATCAAGAAGTAATTATTCAAAGAAGCAGTTGAAGACTCCACTATAAATATGAGTCGAGATAGAAGATTGAAATAATTTTTTTGACTTAGAATTTTGGGATATATCATACTGTGCGAACATTTCCGAGAGCAATACGTTTTCTGTAACAAGCTCTATACTTCTTTCAAGTTTGAAAGTGCTACAGATAGCCTGAGGAGGCTAAGTGTAAAAGAATACTGACTGTAAGAGACCTGAAGAGGCTCAGCTGAAAGAATACTTGTACACGTTTTGAGAGATAGTGAAATCTCAGAAGGATATCTGAGGACTAGACGTAGCCCACGGTTTGGGATGAACCAGTATAAAAATTACTGTGTCAAGCTCTCTCAACCCTCTTTACTTCGTTATTGTGATTTTTTTATTGTCTCACATACGCAAGTTTACGAACAAAAGTGATATTAATTCTGAACCGAATAAGTTTGCGTTATAAATCAATAAGTTTTCTTAACGAAGGGATTAAACAAAAAGTTGACACAATTCAACACCCCTTCTTATGTGCTTATATATCATTGTATTAACGTGTGATTCACTTCAATTGGTATCAGAGCAAGGTGTCCAAGAATCACTGTAACAAAGTGTGGATAAAAGAAAATGGTGGAATCACACATTTACATTGCTGACGGTGCCTCAGTCACTAGACCTCCGGCGTTCAATGGAGAAGACTACCACTATTGGAAAAACAGAATGCGTCTGTTCATAGAATCTACTCACATTGATCTTTGGGAGATAATTGAAAGCGGACCTTATACACCCGTAGATGAAGAAGGGAATCTTATTCCACGTGCTAGATGGACGGCAGATTAAAAAGCAAGATTTCAACTTAACTCAAAAGCAAAGTTTTTCTTGAGTTGTTCCCTAAGTAGAAGCGAGTACGATAAAGTGCATGGATGCGATACAGTAAAGGATATTTGGGACACTTTATCAATTGCACATGAAGGCACGAACCAAGTAAAAGAGTCCAAGATAAGCATCCTGGTGCATCAGTATGAGTTGTTCAAGATGAAGGATGACGAATCCATTGATCAAATGTTTGGAAGATTTCAAACGATCATAAATGGATTGAAGGCCCTTGGAAGAACGTACAATAATCAAGATCACGTTCGGAAGATCTTGAGGAGTCTACCAAAGAGATGGAGACCGAAGGTGACTGCAGTACAAGAAGCCAAGGACCTGAGCGTGCTGAAGCTTGATGAATTGCTTGGATCTTTAAAGATTCACGAAGTTGAACTTGATGCCGAAGACAAACCTAGAAGAGACAAGTCAATAGCACTGAGAGCCGGACAGAAGAATCAGAAGATTCATAAGAAGGCTAAGAAGAACTCATCAAAGGTGCTGAAGATCGAAGAGCCAAAAGATGATGATCCCAGTGAGACGGAATTAGAAGCAAGCAATGAAGAGGATGTGCTATCTTTCATTTCAAGAAAGATAAGGCGTATATGGAAAAAGAAGCCCAGAGGAAACTCAACTTTCCGCAAAAACAATAAAGATGATGGAAAGAACGAGAAGTCAACCATTATTTGCTATGAGGGTAATAAGCCTGGACACTACAAATCTGAGTGCCCGACGCTAAAAAAGAAGCCAAAGAAGAGTAGAGATAACAAAAAGAACATGATGGCCACTTGGGAAGATTTGGATTCGTCAGAATCAGATACCAACTCAGAAACATCAGAACATGCTAACATTTGTCTAGTAGCTGAAGAGGAAAGTGATGAGGAGGTAACTTCTGACTACGAGGATTTACAGAATGCATATTCAGAATTACTTGAAGATTCTCATGCTATTCTAAAACAGTACAAACTGTTGAAGAAGAAGTATGTAGAAAATCTCAAGCATTCACAGGAAATAGAATCTAAAAATGAGAGATTAACAAAACAAATAGAGTATATCAAGAAAAATGGAGTTACAGAAAGAGCTGAGGAGATCCAACAGCTGAAACAAAGGATCAACAGTCTCTCAGCTGACCTAGCCACTTTCACTGAAAGTACTAGGAAAATGAATGATATGCTAGGGAAGTGTAGACATCCTAGTGATAAAACTGGTTTAGGGTTTACAGGAAATAAGACGCAACATAGAAGTAAACCACGTACTTATAAAAACCAAAAGAAAAATTCTCAAGCACGTTTTCATCAACAACCACATATAATGCATCATTTTCATTCTATGCATATTACTAACCCTCAAAGACCCAAAAGAGTTTGGGTAACTAAGAATAAAATAATATCTCCTGCAGACATCCTTCCATGGAAGTGGCAGCAAACACCATTAGTATTTGGACAGTGGCTGCTCGCATCATATGATGGGAAGAAGGTCTATGTTCCTAGATCTTCAGTATAAGAAAGGAGGATTGGTAACTTTTGGAGACAACCAGCAGGGCAAGATTATCGGAATCGGTAAGATTGGTAAGGATTCCCATGCATGCATTAAAAAAGTTCTGCTAGTTGAAGGTCTAAAATATAATTTGATTAGTATTAGTCAATTGTGTGACTCTGGTTTTGAAGTCGTATTCAATCAGGATTCGTGTAAAGTCAAGAACAAAGATAGATCCATATTTTTCTCTACCAAGAGACAAAATAATCTTTACAAAATAGATTTAAAAGATTTTCAATCGCAAAGAATTTCATGTTTTCTTTCAACTGAAGAAGAAAGACTGATCTGGCATAAGAAACTAGGTCATATCAGTTTTAAACATATTTCAAAGTTATTAAAGCATAATTTGGTAAAAGGTTTACCAAAAATTAGTTTTGACAAAGATTTTTTTTGCGAAAGCTGTCAAAAAGGAAAACAGGTTAAAACCTCATTTTCTTCTAAAAATGTTGTAACATCGTCTAGACCTCTAGAGTTGTTACATATGGATTTATTTAGTCCAACAAGGACATTAAGTCTTGACAGAAAGAAATATGGACTTGTTGTTGTAGATGACTTTACAAGATTCTGTTGGATATTGTTTTTGTCACACAAAGATGAATCTTTTAAATGTTTTAGATCTCTTTCCAAAATGTTACAGACTGAAAAGGGAATGTCTATAGCGAGTATAAGAAGTGATCACGGTGGAGAGTTCGAAAATGAGAAGTTCAGAATATATTGTGAGGAGAATGGAATTTTCCATAACTTCTCTGCCCCAAGGACTCCGCAGC
Organism: Erythroxylum pelleterianum; assembly: GCA_027563865.1. Taxonomy (NCBI): domain Eukaryota; kingdom Viridiplantae; phylum Streptophyta; class Magnoliopsida; order Malpighiales; family Erythroxylaceae; genus Erythroxylum; species Erythroxylum pelleterianum. Next base: position 25 of record JAOQMR010006796.1, on the reverse strand, counting down.
AGAATGGAGTTGTAGAAAGGAAGAA
>JAOQMR010006773.1:0-10790 GCA_027563865.1 Erythroxylum pelleterianum | reverse complement strand
TAAGATATACGTTTTCGGATGTCGGAATCCGATTTGTTTACGTTTGATCGGATTCGCTTTGTTGCGATTTGTGTGTTCCGATTCCGCTTCGCTTCGAAATCCGCTTTCATTTCGTTCTCATTTCGTTTCCGTTGTATGTTTCCAATTCGTTCATTTTGATTCGATGCTTCCGCTTTGTCTTCACGATCCGTGCATTATTTCGTTAGGTTCCTTTCTTTTCGCTTTCGCACTTTGCTTCGTTTTTCGTTTTCCGTTTTTCGATTGGGGTCCGGTTTCGAGATCGGGTCCCAACAGTTATCTTCATAATATTGCATAAAAATTTCAATTTCATGCATTTAAGTCATTAATGCATGCATCTACATTAAAATCATGTACTAAAAACAACTAAAACTCCATTAACTTACCTTGTTAATTTCGGCTACTATTTATCAAGAAACATCTACTTTTTTTCTTCATCTTTTTCCTAAGATTCTTGTTGATATGGTGAGTTTAGAGACTATAGGTTGATAATTTACTATTTAATAATTGATTTAGGAGTTAAAGATAGAAAAAGTTGGCTTGAGAATGGAAGAAAAAATGAAAGAAAGTGGGGAAGAAAGAGGGAGGGTTAATTCTCGGCAATTTTGGAAAAGAAGAGAGTGAATAGGCGACAATTAATGCTATTTTGTGGTAATTAATGCTAGTTGGTCCCATTAAAAATAATACCCATTAATGCATATAAAAAATGCAATTCTTTCTTCTTCTCAATAAATAATACCCATTTAAAAAATATCAACCTCACATAAAGACCTTAATTAATATCATTTATTTCTATTGATATTTTTGGGTTTGACTTTCACCCCTTTCTCGGGTTAGACTTTGACCACTAATCAATTCTTAGTCAAACCCTTAAAATGAAATCATTTTAGCCTCAAATTTGATCAAGTTGTCTTTGAATAATACTATTTGATACCAAATAAAGTGCAGTTTAGGTCCCAAATGTCACTATGCATCTCAGGATGCACTATTCACAGCCCAAAAAGTACTATTCATGAAATCGAGATTTTTGGGGCGTTACATCATCACATTCTTATTAGGAGGTGGGAACATTAGTCAAGGGGGTGTGACTGAAGGAATGTCATGTTCTAAATAACGACTGTATAAGGAGGGTGTGACAGAAGGAATGTCATGTTCTAAAATAACGATTATATATTGATTACTATCGATGCGTTTTAGAGTAGTGGGGTTAAAGACTCTTTATTTAGTACAAAAAGCTTCTCACTAGTAATAGATGCTTAAATACTTGTAGTAAGAATTGCTAATGACTTTAATATTAATAAAAGTTCCTTTAAGGATCTTGTAAAGAATTTTTATCCTAGTGGCTACCTATATCTTTTGTTCTTATTTAAGTTGAGGTGTCCATTAGTATATTAATTAAACTAATGTAGATATGGGATTTTTACGTTCATCTAGCCTCATGTCCTCAACCTTATCATAGAGCTATTTGGTTAGGTCTACCTTGATACAAATCCACAACTTGGTTCTTTTAATGGAGACAATATTCTCATTCAAATAGATCGACTTCTCCTATAGAACTAGCTAAGTAACTCAAACTCTTCACATTATAATATTCTAGAGGTATGTTATGAAAGTTGATCCAAATAGGAGCCGAATAAATGCTTAATTGTTCATATTTTCAGGTTTATATTTAATGCATTTTGCTTGTTTATTTGAATGTTTTTTTTATTGTTTGTGGTACATAAGTTGTTTATATTTTGGTTCTAGGTTATAATTCAACTAAATTCGAACAAGTTCTAAGCATTTTCGAGTTGTTTTAACTAAGTTTTAAAGTTGCATAACGAGTGTATATTCGTGTTTGAAGAGGTTATGGCATGTTGATTGTTTTCTATGGTATATGTCGGTGTTTAACAGATACATTCCTTTGTTGGTTAGTAATCAGCCCGTGTTCATAACTTGCACTTATGTTAATACATGTGTTTGCTCTAAAAGAGATTTCATATCTTTTAAAAGTACACGACCTAGTGCATGATCGTATACTTACCCATATATCACCTAAATTTTGAATTCCAAATCTTAAAACACAAAATTTAGAGGCAAAAGTAACAAGGAAGTTGAGGAGACATGATTCGAAGACCAAAATTGGAAGAGAGAATGAAGAACAAGTAAGGAGATGAATTTGGAGTGATTTTCCATCAATCTAAAGTGAATTATTTGAGATTAAATGGATTCCATCATGTTTCATTTAATTTTCTATTTTTCCTTTAGTTTTGATACTAAATATTTTATGATTAGGAACAAAACCTTTTATGGTACCCGTATAAGATGAACTTCGAGATAGATTGTGTAATGACTTCAATTTAATTTAATTTGATTTTTAGTTTTATTAAGATTCAATTATGTGTTTGTTATTTATTCTTGAAGTAATATTAATGGAATGTTAGTTCGTGTATGATTTCATACAATTGAGATTGAGAAATCCTTTATATGAATTGATCTAAGATAATTGAAAAAAGTTACAGGCTGACATAAATAATTCGGATTTAGGTCAAACCTAATAGTGAAATTTATAAATCAATTAATAAAATTCTAGGGGTTTTGATTAATCAACTGAGAATTGATTATTAATATTCTTATAAGAAAGATACTAGCATAAATCAAGAATTTTCATTGTCCAATGAACTTTAGATTAAATTAATGTATGAAGTTTTAATTACATGAGAAGTCTTAGGGGGATTTGAAATATTCATAACGTTATCTTAATTAATTATTTCTTAGTTAATCTTCATTCTAGTTAATCAATTATATTGGTTTGTTCTTAATTTATTGGTTTAGTTTTCGGCACCTTAATTTTTCAATTAGATAATAGGAAAAGTGTTACCGCTAGTACTAGTCTCTATAGGATCGACATTTAGTACTCAATAACCTATATTATAGAAGCGATGTATGCACTTGCCTAGAAAGATCTATAGGGTAGGAGATAAAAAATATCAATCAAGTTTTTGGCACTATTATCAAAGACTAGGATATTAAAAATGCATGATTTCTATTAATTCAACCATTATTTTTCTTGCACAATTGTTTCTTTCTTTTATATTGTTTTATTTTTAATTATTGACTTTTCTTTATTTTATTGTTATTTCAAGAGCTCGAATCATTTATGATGTGAAATTATCCACAAGTTTGTTGAAAAAGATCCAGGAATTAAGAGAATTGCCCTTTAAAATCTTAGAAATAAACTTAGAACGAGGCAAGAAAAGTTAGAGCGAGCATTTGAAGTTGAGCAACCAACCATCAACTTTGAGATCAAAACAAATATCATTTAGATGATATAATAGTTTGTTCAGTTTGATGGGTTACAATGTGAGGAGCCAAACACTTATACAACAAAAATTTTAAAGATCTGCAATACATTTATAATTAATGGAGCTACTAATGATGCGATCAAATTGAGGTTATTTCTCTTTTTGTTGAGCAATCGGGCTAAGTGGTAATCTATATGGGACCAAATGGATGAAAAAGTCATAATGAAATACTTTTTTCCAACCAAAACTACCAAGATGAGGAATGACATCGCTTATACCTAGATTGAATTAGAAACATTATATGACACATGAGAGAGATTTAAGGATTTATTAAGGAGATGTCCACTCCATTGACTTCCTATTTGGTTATAGGTTTATCAATTTTATAATGGTTTGAATCCTTTAACCAGGAAGATAATATATTCAATAGCTAGAGGTACTTTAAACAGTAAGAGGCTTGAGGTAGCCTAGGAGTTGACTGAGGAGATGACTATAAATAAACATTAATAAAATTCCATTAGATCAAGTCCTAGTAAGCAGACTAGAGTTTATAATGTAGATGTAGTTACAGATCTAGCAATTTAAGTGGAAACACTTAACAGAAAGATTGATGGATTATCAGTTGCGCAATAACCATCTCAGGTGATGTAGTATGAGTTATGTAGAAAAGGATATATAGGCTAAGATTGGAATGCTATTAAGGTATAATAGAACCAGCTGAACATGTTGATTATAAGGCTAAGATTGGAATGCTATTAAGGTATAATAGAACCAGCTGAACATGTTGATTATATAGGTAATGCTCCTCATCCACACAATAACACACATAACAATACATACAATATAGGTCAAAGGAACCACCTAAACATTTTTTGGAGTAATAAGAGGTAGTAGAGGCAAAACACTCCACTTAGATTGTAGCAATACCATCCACCTCAAGAGAAGAAGCTCAGTCTAAAAGATATTGTACCAAAATCTTTTTGCACATTTGAAGCTTGCTTTCAGGCTATCAAAACTTCATTGAGAAATCAATAGGCTTCTATTTATAACCAGAAGAACTATAATTGATAACTTGTCAAGTTAGCGTTTGAGAGACTGCATGGAGGTTCACCTAGCAATACTGAAGTAAATCCTATGGAGCATGTAAAAGCATTTACTCTTAGAAGTGATAAGGAATTGAGAGTGCAAGAGAAACAAAGTTAGGAGGAGAAAGCTACAAATAAGAATAAAGACAAAGAGAAAGATAACGACTGACTAAGTTCAAATATATCATTCCATATCCAACAAAATTGAAGAAGAATTGTATGGATGGGCTAGTTTGGTAAGTTTCTTGAACTTTTTTAAAAAGTTTACATTAAATTACGTTTTGTTAAAGCTCTTTTATAGATACCAAAATATGATAAGTTTTGAAGGAGCTATTGTCAAACAAGTAAATGTTAAAGGAGTTATCTACTGTGGCACTAAGTGAGGAGTGTTCTACCATCTTACAAAACAAACTACCTAATTTAAGGATCTAGGGAGTTTTACTATCCCCTATTTGATTGGTAGTTTGTCGATTAAGAAAGTTTTGACTTATTTAGGGGATTGTATTAATTTAATGCCCTATAAATTGTTTAAGAAATTGGTGTTAAGAGAGCCTAAACCAACCAAAATGAGCTTTTAATTAGATGAAAGGTCAATTAATTACCTTAAAAGTATTATTAAGGATGTCTTGGTTAAGGTAGACAATTTCATTTTTTCCAGTTGATTTTGTGATATTGGAAATGGACGAGGATAATGAAATGCCTTTGATTTTAGGCTGATGATTTTTAGATATTTATAAGGCTATAATGGATGTTAGTGATGGTAAATTAGTGTTTGGGGGTTAAAGATCAAAAGGTAACATTTAAAATATATGATGATATGTGCATTCTCTTGAATATGATTATACTTACTATTTTATTGATGCTATTGATGTTATAGTTTTAGATTATGTGCAAGAAATTGTTTATGACATGCCATTAGAGATGTGTCTTATCCAAGGCGAGAAGCATAAAGATGACCACATAAGAGTGGAGTAAATAGCCTATCTTGAGGCTAACAAACCTATAGTGTGAAGGAAAGGGTTTGAGAAGATTGATAAGAGTAAAGAGAAGAGGTCGAGATGCTTCATTGAAGACACATTTATGTTATAATTAAATAAATTGTCAAATCATCTCAAGCTTGTATTTTTGGAGAAGGATTTAAAACTGCCAATAATTATAACATTAAATTTAAAGGCAGGTAAGAAAAAAAAGTTATTGAAGACACTTATAGAGCATACGAGGGCGATAGCTTAGAAGATTTTGGTATCAAAGGGATTAGCTTATTTTTTTTCTTATTTAAGATATTGATGAAGGATGATTTCAAATCAGTTGTGTAACCTTAAAAAAGACTTAATTTAATTATGAACTTGTAAAAACATATGTAATTAAGCTTCTTGATTCTGGTGTTATTTACCATATTTTTAATAGTTCTTGGTTGAGCCCTATATAGGTTGCTCTAAAGAAACAAGGGATGATTTTGGTACCTAATAAGAAAAATGAGTTGATCCTTATAAAGACCATCATCGAGTGGAGAATATGCATATACTACATGAAGCTAAATGATGCCACTCAAAAAGATCATTTTCTTATCCTTTTTATTGATAAAATGTAGCAATCAAACGACCATATGTATGACTACTTTTCGGATGGTTTATCTGACTACTTTGAAATTTATATAGCCTTAGAGGATCAAAAGAAAATTACATATACATGTCCGTATGGTACGTTCTCTTATAAAAGGATGCCCTTATGGTTGTACAGTGCACTTGTTATATTTCAAAAGTGCATAATTTCCATTTTTGATGATCTAGTAAAGGACATCATAGAAATAACTTTTCTATTTGTGATAATTTTTTTGATTTTGCCTCCACAATTAAGGAACAAAGCTTACATGCTATAAGGAGACCAATATGGTCTTGAACTGAAAAAAGTGTCATTTCATAGTACAAAAGGGTATAGTTCTAAGCCTTAAGATCTTACATAGGGGAATAAAGGTTGTTAAAGCAAACATTGAAACTAAGAAGAAATTACTACCCTCCAACTTTACTTAAGGTTGTTAGGAGATTCCTAGGAAGGACCATTCTAAAATTGTTAAGCCTCTAACCAAGTTACTTGAGAAAGATGTGTCTTTCATATTTGCGTAAGAGTATTTGATTGCATTCACTTTTCTTAAGAAAAATTAACTAATCCCCAATTATGGTTGCTCTAGAATGAAATCTTTCTTTTAAACTAATATAAAATATGAGTGACTTTACAGTAGGTGCAGTTCTTAGATAGAGGAAGGATGAGCATTTTTAGCGCATCTACTACACCAGCAAGACTTTGACGGATGCTTAAGAGAACTATACAACTACACGAATAGAATTGCTATTAATGGTTTTGTGTTTTATATATTTAGATATTATCTAATTATATCCAAATTTGTTTACACTAAGATATTTGTTAAATAAGTCAAATGCTAAACCAAGATTAATTAGATGGATTTTGTTGTTGGAGAAACCTGATCTGACGATCGAAGAAAAAAAAAGAAGTTGAAAACTTGGCACCAGGCCATTTATCAAGTCTAGAGAACCCAAATTTAGAGACGCTTAGACAAGACGATGTTAATGATGCATTTCCTAAAAAGGGCCTATTTAATCTTAAAAAGGTAAATGAGTCTATACTTCTATAGTTTGCTAACTTTGATAATTACTTAGCTACTAGGATTCTTCCTAAAAGGCTTTCTCATCAATAAAATAAGACATTCCTCTTTAATTTAAAAGGTTATCTTTAGGAATACCCCTATTTGTTTAAAATTTGTGCAAATCAAATAGTATGAAGATGTATTTATAAATAGGAAGCATGGAAGATTTTAGGGCACTACCATATTGGTCTAGTTGGAGAGCATTACCATGTAAATAGGATAATCGAAAAGGTTCCTAAATCAAGTTTTTATTAGCCCATACTACTTAGGGATGCCTAAAGGTATATGCAACTTTGTGATAAGTGTTGGTAGATAGGTAATAATTAATATCTCTCATTGAGATGAATCGCCTCAAATTTTATTTTAATTTGTGAAGTGTTTAATATTTAGGGCATTATATGGGTCTATTTTTAGTTTATAATGGAAATAAATACATCCTAGTTGCTATAGATAATGTGTCTAAATAGGTTGAAAGATTTACCTACAAATGATGATAGGGTTATAGTTAAGTTTCTTTAAAAGTTGTTTCCACGATTTGACACACATAAATTGATTATTAATGATAGGGATACACACTTTTCCAATGTCCAATTTGAAAAAGTTTTTATGAAATATGGATTTACATATATAGAGTTGTCACCTCTTATCATCCACATACTAATGGCTAAGAGGAAGTAGCTAATAAAAAACTAAAAAGACTCTAGAAAAGACGGTAGAGCATTATAGGAAAGATTGGTTTGATAAGTTAGATAGTTCTCTTTGAGCATATAGAACAACATTTAAGACATTGATAGGTATTACAATTTATAGGTTAGTGAATGACAAAGCGTGTCACTTGCCAGTTGAACTTAAGCATAAAGCCAATTGACAATTAAGATTATCAACTTTAATCTAGATCTTACAGGTGAGAAGAGGAAAATCTAAAAGAATGGAATAAAACAATAGTGCATTATGGCTTACAAGAATTTGAAATTTATATAAGGATCAGGCTAAGAGGTATCATAATAAGAAGATTAAGTCAATTAGGATGGTGACCAAGTTCTTCCATGTAACTCTCAACTTAAATTATTTCAATGCAAGTTGAAGTCTAGATGGTTCGAAATTTTCATAGTTAAACAATTTTTTCCTTATAGCACTATAGAGGTAATAACCCATCTAGAAAAAATGAGTTCAAAGTAAATGGCCATTAGTTAGAGTATTATCTCGGAGGACATTTTAACAAGCATGATATAAAGGAGTTCAATCTCCAATATAAAGAGCAGTGAGTTGGAGTGGAATCATTAAGCTAATGACATTAAACAAGTTCCTCAGAGGCAACCTAAGTTTATTAGGTAATTTTGTTTTCATTATAAGTTATACAAGTTTTAAATTTCTTAGTTTAATTTATATCTATCTTAATCTTGCGGTTTAGTATAAAAGTTTGTCTTGGTTTATATGTAATATGGGTGTTATTTTTCATCTTTTATGCCTTACGTATATTTGTTGGTTTATAATTCTAAAGGCATATGAAAATTTAGCTAAGTATAAAAGTTACATAAAGCTACATAATCATAAAGAAGCTCGTTTTGATGTATATGTTCCTTTACACGCTCAATTGAAGGAGTAATATGGCCATATTTCACATAAAGATAGGTTATTTTAAAAGTTACAAAAATTTACATGATTATGAACATGAATATAATAGTAACCATGTACTTGAAACAACATTGTAAGTGATATAAAGGAGCTTAAACATGTACATGTGTGTAAGCCAAGGAATAATGACAAAGAAGACAAGCATACAATATTAGCTTTGAGATAAGGAAGTGCCTAGGAAAAGGTAAAAGGGTGAAGACATATCTCAATAACCACCAATACAACCCAAGACACCATAACCTACACCTACGATTCACCCTATACTCAATTTCACTGTACTAGCTTATGCTACTCAATATGAGAGACTAATGTCCAAGCTATTTAGTGAGAGTAGGTATATTGATTGGGTGGTACTTGATCAAGCCAAGCTAACTCAGAATGTTCAAGATCTGATTAATATTGGCATTTAGAAGAGCTTATTTACAATCAATAGCCCACTCATAAAGACCCGACACTTGAGTTCCTCACCACTTTCATATTGGAGAAGAGGCATTACATCTAGAATATTAACAACATCATTCAATTTTGGGTGTTTAAGGAGATGGAGAGTATGAGCTATACATAGTTCTCCTTATACATGGGTCTCTACTATATAGAGCATACTAATTCTAAGGATTATACATCATTACGAGTGAGTTTCCCTATTGGAAACAATGAAAAGACATATTGGTGCACCATCAATAGAAAATGGTATTACCTATGCAATCCAAGGCATCTACACTGTAATCCCCACCAGTGAGGTACATACATTCCTTACTAAGCCATACATTGAGCAAGAGGAGGTGTGGTGGGAAAGATGGACAAGTTTACTTATATAGTTGATCGAGAGGGTACCTATTTAATTAGGCAATACCTTATCTTGGTTTTTTAAACATCATTTAATTAAGTTATACCCTAACCTGGTTCCTCAAACATCAGGCATATGGTGTTAAGATTATATCATCGAATTGATTCGAGGCAAGTGATTATTGGAGCGACCACCAGAGAATGCAAATTATTTAATAGATAGTACCATTAATTTTGATACTTTGCCAACTATGGATATGATCTAGAGAAGACAGAGCATTTAGGGACCTAGTTATGTTTTATATAGGGCTCAGGAGCATGAGACTGCAGATAGAGCGGAAATGGATTGCCTTAAGGTACCAAAGTGATAAGTGCATATTTGTCTAATATTTATGTTTTAATTACCCATTTTTATTCCTCTTGTTGATTCAATTATTGGGACTTAATTTGATTTAATATTTCCTTGTAGGAAAAGCTTTGCATGATATGGGAAATTAAAAAGGAAATAGCAACTAATTTAGGCTTTTAAATGAGCAGGTCACGGATAGGAGACAAGCTGCGTTTCAAGTGGGAAAATAATAGACAAGCTGGAGAATGATTAAATCACCACACTGCAAAGAGACTTGAATAATCACGCAAGAAGCACTTTAATTGTCTAATCATGGGACATGTGTGCGGCATCAATTAAATGGCATTAGCACAGGAAGTCTATCCGAGGTCACGCATAGGGTCCCTGTTACCTTGCATCGGACATCAATTCACGCACAACCAAGGAGTCACGAAAATCACACAAAGTTGGAGTACATAAGAAGTTTACGTATGTGACGCAGGTTTAGCTCTCAAAAATTAATTCAGCTAGGAATTAACACAGAAGGGGACGACAGATGGAGGGCCAGCGTGGAAGCAAAGGAGATGGGCCACAACTTTGGAAAGGAGGGCCCATTCTATTGAAAACCTAGGGATTGGCAACATATAAAAAGAAAACATGACAGCAGCCGCAAGGGGGGACTTTTCTGGATTTTTTCCAGACGCAACAGGGAGGAGCAGCAAGACCAATTTCCAGATTTCCGTTTATTTAGTTTTTCTTTTCTTCTTTCTTTTGTTATGGAGACTGTGTTAATTGAGAACCTTGTTTTGTTTAATTTCGTTATGAGTAGCTAATTTGTTTTAGTTGGGAAATTCCGATTGTTATGCTTTGACTCGTGAGACCTTAACGTTCTGATTATTTGGTTTATAATATTCATACTGTTTCCGTTTTACTGTCATTGTTTATTAATTGATTCTGCGATTGAGGCCTGATTGTAGAGTTAGTTAATTTGC
>JAOQMR010006732.1:0-10791 GCA_027563865.1 Erythroxylum pelleterianum | reverse complement strand
AAGAAACAGAAGTAGTTCTGTTGAGTTGTGTTGGTGGTTGGTTTATGGATTTTGTTTTTTGGAATGTGAGGGGTCTTAATCACCCTAATAAACAACTTGCTACTCATGCTTGTCTTAAAAAATACTTTGCCTCTTTTGTGTGTTTAATTGAGTCTAGGATTAGGTCTCTTGATTATTTGAATAAAGTTTGCACCTCCTTGTTCTCTAGATGGCACTATTTTAGCAATTTAGATCATTCGCCTTATGCTAGGATTGTGATTGTTTGGAATCCTAACATCCTTTAGTGTACTATCCTTAGCAATTCTGATCAATTTATCCATGTAGAATTGCTCCTTAGAAATTGTGTTGCCTCCTTCCTTGTTACTTGTGTGTATGGAGACAATAATCATAACCATAGGAAGCTTCTTTGGCAAGGAATTTCAAACTTTTCCCTGTCTGTAGGTCAAAACCCTTGGATGATAGCAGGGGATTTCAATGCTATACTCTTTCCTCAGGAACCCGACCCTCCCAATGCCTCTGTCATGAGTAGTCAAAGTGATTTTTGACAATGTGTCAAGGACAATAGGCTATTTGATTTAAATTCTAGTGGTCTAGAGTTTACATGGTCCAATAAACAATTGGGTGACTCCTTCACAGCTCAGAAATTAGACAAAACCCTTATTAATGCTGCATGGAGCACTAGGTTCCCTACTTCTCATTGTGTTATTCTGAATCCTCATATTTCAGATCATTCTCCGTTAGTGGTCAGGTCGGTAAGAGACCAGCAGAGACAAACTCAACCTTTTAGATTCTTTAACTTCTTAGCTACTTAACCCAATTTCCTATAGACTGTTGAGGAAGCTTGGTCCTACCCAGTAATCGGTACTCTCATGTATAAGGTTGTGTCTAAACTGAAGCTTGTTAAGCAAGCTCTCAGACTCATGAACTCAAGACAGATTGGGGATATAAACGATAGAGTTGAGAAGAGTCATGCCAATCTTAATAACATTCAGACCCAACTGAGGTTACTACCTAGGTCTCCCTCTCTGCTAGCGAAGGAAACTGAGGCCATCAATTAGCTATATAGTACTTTAGCGGATCAGGAATCCTTTTATAGATAGTCCTTTAGGATCAACTGGCTAAGAGAAGGCGACAGAAACACTAAATTCTTTCATAATTCCCTCCTTACCAACAGAAATAGGAATTCCATACACTCTCTTGAAGTGGGAGATGGCACTAAGGTAGTGGGGCTTCCTGAAATTCAGGCCCTTTTTCTCGATCACTTCCAAGGCTCTACAGGGGCTGTAAAGAATCTCCACCCTTCCAAAGAGTTTGTGGTTTAGCTTTTCCCTAATCCTTTGTCGAATATTCATTCTAATTCTGTCATTGCCGAAGTTTCACCTCAAGAAATTAGAGAGGCTTTTAACTCTTTAAATCCAAATAAGGCCCCTAGTCCAGACGGCTTTAATGGGTACTTCTTTAAACAGGCCTGGTCTATTATAAGGGAAGAAGTTACTGGAGCTATTCAAAAAATTTTCCATTTTGGTAAGCTTCTCAAAGAGCTCAATTCCACTTTCATAACCCTAATTCCCAAAATACCACAACCTTACACTGACTTAGACTTGAGACCTATCTCTTGTTGCAACTTGCTCTATAAAGTTAATGCTAAAATTTTAGCAAATAGGCTTAGGGACATTCTTCCTCTCATAGTTAGCCCCAATCAAAGTCCCTTTATCAAGAATCACCGAATTGGGGATAACATCCTGTTAGCATAAGAGATCTTTAGGAATTATCACATTTCCAATAATCAGAAGAGGTGTGTTTTTAAAGTGGATCTCTGAAAAGCCTATGACTCTATCCATTGGGATTTCCTTCTTAACACCTTTGAAGCTATAGGCCTTCCCCTGAGGTTCATTGAATGGGTTAAAGAATGTATCACCTCCCCTTCTTATTCCATTTTGGTTAATAGGTCACCTACAAAATTTTTCAAAGGTCAGTCAGGATTAAGACAGGGTGATCCTTTGTCGCCTTTCCTCTTCATCTTTGCAAGGAAGTTTTCTCCAGAAACTTGTGAGCCAATACAGAGAATAAACCTTAGTTCAAATACCATTGGAGATGTTAAGGTCGCAAAATCAACCATCTGTTATTCGTGGATGATATCACAATGTTCTGCTATGCGGACTTGTTTTCTGCTCAGCTTTTACTTGACTCCTTGTGTACTTTCTCAATGTTTTTTAGCATGGACATGAACATTTGTAAAAGTCAATTTTTTTAATCCCCAGATGTCAGTTATCTGAGTCATAAAATACAGCTTATTTCAGGTCTCTAGCAAGGTTCTCTCCCTATTCGGTATTTAGGGATTCCGTTCATTACCGGTCTCCTGACTAGAAGGGATTGTGCTTCTCTTTTAGATAGAATTGGCAAGTGAATCAATCGTTGGACTCATAAGAGTCTTTCTTATGCGGGCAGAATCCAATTGGTAATTTCAGTCCTTTCTTCCTTTCATGTCTATTGGTCCACTCATTTCATTCTTCCCACTTCCATCCTCAAGAACATTGAGACCAAGCTTAGGAATTTTTTATGGGCAAGAAATTTAGACTTTAATGCCAAGGCTAAGGTAAAGTGGAGTGACATCTGTAGATCAAAAAAGGAGGGTGGTTTAGGGTTTAAAAACTTGACTACATGGAACTAAGTACTGTTAGGAAAACGGATTTGGTATTTGTTTGAAGACAAGGAAGCACTATGGGTTAAGTGGGTACATACAATCATTCTGAGAAGGAAAAACTTTTGGAGTGCTCAACCTAATTATAATAGTTCTTGGAGTTGGCGGAAGATTTTATTTGTGAGGGAAAAATTGTGGCCCCAATTCAGATTTAGGATTGGAAATGGTATCTCTACTCTTTTTTGGCAGGATCCTTGGCACTCGAGTGGTATTCTGAGTACCTTTTCTATACCGAGAGCGATCAATGGCTCGGAGCTTTCGTTCACAGCTCGAGTTTCTGACGTAATTCTTAATGATGATTGGAGATTGGATGAGGTATCTACGGACCTCATCAGGAACCTTGATGCACCCTTGTATCGCCCAAATAGCTCCCAACTTGATCGTATGGAATGGCTAGCTAGTCCCACTAAAAGGTACACCAATGCCTCAGCCTATCTATTCTTGTGACCCCCCTTACCGGATGTTCCTTGGCATAAGTTGGTATGGTCCAAATACAATAGACCTCGGTGTTGCTTTATCTTATGGCTAGCCATCCAGCAAAAGTTGCAGACCCGGGACAAACTAACTTACCTATATACTCCTAACCACTGCTCGTTATGCTTTTCAGCAAATGAATCCATAGAACACCTATTTTTTTATTGTCCTTTCTCCAAAACAATTTGGGACCATTGCCTCACCCATTTTAATCTACCCATCCTTCATCAACCAAATCTTTCAGCCATCCTTTCCTGGTTTACCAACTCCAGGTTCTCGGTAGTAAATCATTTTCCACCTCTACTTTACACCACTGTTTACTATATCTGGACCAAACGTAATGCCCGAACCTTCAAGGATGAAGCCAAAGAAGTGGAGCGAGTATATAAAGGAGTAATCTCCCAAGTTAGGGAGCTTCTCAGCCTCCATAATGAGAGGAGGTAATTTATGGTGTGTTCATCATTTACATTATTTTTTATGCATGTTGTTAGCTGACTATTCTTGGTCAAGGCAAGTCAGCTCCCCATTGGAAGACCGGTCAGGAGTTAATTGCTCAGTTTTTCCAGGTCATAGCTTTCGAGGGTCTCATTGGATAGACCATGTAGTCATGCCTTCTCTTGGAGGTACAACATAGTTACTTCTTGGTGGTAGCGGATTCAGGGCCACGATTGATCTTTTCACTTCAGCTTCTCCTTGGTTACTTATTATGGGGTTAGAATTTCTTATTTAGGCTATCTTTTGGATTCTGGGTGCTTTGGTGTTATTTGGCCACGTTTCTTGTGTTTCTGTTGTTGAATGGGTTTTGATTGCTTCTTCCATAGCCACAATGTCCCTAAGCTCATCTTGGAATGTATTGAGGCTAGTTGATATTTGTAGCGGGTAGTGCCTTCTGTAGCATTAGACTGTGAACTTTTTTTACATATTTGTTTCATTAATTTATTTTCCTGATTTACCCAAAAAAATATTATTTACATAGGACCAAATAACTCAATGATTACATCACATTAGAAAATAAAAACTCCTTTTTAGATTCTTTTTAAAATTTACAACTTTCAGAAGACTTAAGTCATCTTTCTCACATGAAAAAAAAGAGCCCTAACTAGCTTAACATAGATAGTTTTTTTTATGAGGACGTACTAAAATTTGTACTAAATACAGTTGTATGCACAAGTTATTAACAAACTAAATATTTTTAATATGAATTTTGTACGTACGATATGATAACTTTGACTTATTAATAGTTTTAATGCATGTACTCATTATAAAAAAAATACTTGGATTTAGTCATAAATCTTGTGCATAAACACTAGCTTTTATTGTAAATTATTTTTACTTTGCCTTAGGTAATTACATATGATCTATTAATAGACTTGTTTCTGAAATTACACCACTAAATTATGTCATTCTTAAATAATATGATGGTAATACCTCTATTTGAACATATTATTCGTAAAATTATTTTGACCTTAATAATTTAATCTATGTATTCTATTCGATTCACTTAATTGTTAAAGAGTCTCAAAAGTCATAAAGTAGCCTGTAACTAGAATAGAATGGTAAAGAGGGAACTGGAATTGTTCTTAGCTGGTATATTTATAGCGCCTTTACATTACTTACTCCTACTCCTACAAGATTTGTAAGTTATAACCTTAAAATCTACCTGTAACGACCTGAAATGCTTGACAGCTTTAAAAATGGACTGTAAGTACAAGTAGTTGTTTCCTTGAAGCTTGAGCTAATTAACTATGAATATGGTCTTGTGGTCATACGAAAAGCTGAATGCTGATACAAAAAGAATGAGACCAAAAGGAAAGAAAATAATAAACAATCACATTAATTATACAACAGATTTCCACTATTCGATGAACCTTCCCATCTCAGGACCTGGTAATTAAGGAACATAATAGATGGCTTTATCCACATACATATTGATCACAAGCTAATTAAACAGCATTCACCATGCAAGTGGCTGCTGGCAATCAAATTAGTAGAAAAATTATTGAATCATATGACTGAAATAAAGATGATGTATTTACAGCTTTAGCATTTCTTCGAGTTAAAAGAATTGTTGTAGTAAGATACATGCGAAATCACTCTTGCATTAATATCTTGCTGTCTGTGGGACGTCAACTTAGAGTTGAAAGAGCCATATCTTCCTTTCCTGTTTTTCCTTCTTGGTTGACATGATTTTGGGATAAAAACACCTGTACCTCTTCTGCAATTCTGCTGATGCATAAATGAAGATTGTGCAGCTCGATAATGTGGTCGAGAGAATGCCTGCAAAATCGAACAGAGTCCAAGTTCCAACTACTGTTTTAGCAGCTATAAAAGCAATGGATAGTTGAGCGGGCACAAAAGAGTTGCGGAAGAGCATAAAAGAAGGGAGATTGCTGTAACCTGGAAAGAAACTGAAGGACAACTTGCAACTCGATCTTCATCATCATCCATGATGAGAAGAGAAATCTGTCTGCTTAATTCGGCAAAGAACAAATCGTCTTCTAACTCCAAACTCGCTTCCATAGCAATAGACCACCTGCTAAACACACACCAGACTCTCTTTTTATGCGAAGAAGTTGCTTATTAGGCACAGAAACAGATAGTTCTTAAAGTTTCAGTCTTTTTCATAAAGTTTATCTGGTTTTCTTTTCCCTCTTTTCCTTTCATTGACTTGGAGATGTAGAGGTTATAAATAGAGGAAAAGCTAGAGATGGGGATGAGTTAAGAAGAAGAGACTGCATGTGGGTTGGTGGGGTCTAATTGGGCAGTTGGCCAATCTGGCCAAGACCCACAAGAATCCGAAGTTTTCTGTGATATTATCCAGTTGTTGAAATAGATGGGGAAGGGAGAGGAGAGGCAATGCAACAACGTCACACACACTTGGATATCTAATCTAAGATAGCCTCAATATCTCTAACATCTGCACTTGGCTGTAAGCGTGTGCGGTGTCTTGCTCTCTCCTTCAAAAGCACTCATTTATTTATGTATACATCAATCAGGGAACAGGGTATGGTTTAGAATTCATAGTCCAGAATCCACTGGATAAACATATTGATGGAAAATGAATCTATTTGAATCTGTAAATCTTATCTGACCGGGTACTGTAGTCGTATATTATTGAAATTAAGCTACAAACCCAGTAAAACTTGTTAAAATATGAAAGCTTTTGGTCCGGCTCTCTGAATTGGGGGCTTGTACATAGTTATTGGTCTTAGACAGCACTCCACATGAAATGATGCTGCTTTCAAGTTTTGGGATCTTTAGTTTATTTACAACATTGAAAACTGTGGGTCCCAGGTGTATTTAAATTACTCATATGAAATGGCATATTGGTTTGCTGGTGGCAAGTGCAACCTACCAAAGTATCCTAATCTCTTGGAGTGACCGATTTTTTGGTTACTACTTGCTAGCACCCCAACTGTGACGATTTTCTCACATTCAAGACATGTATAATAATTACAACATAATCCCATGTATGAGCTGCCTGCTCCTGAAACTTTCTTTAGGTTGCCTTTCTAAAGCCTTCTTAATCAACTTTTGAAACTAAAAGCAGCACAATACAAGGAATGAGCAATTTAGCTTCTGATGTCCGAGGATTGCAATTGAATTTGGTATGAATCTGCCTCGCTTTTGACGTTGTTATTTGTTGATGAGGAAAAGGACATTTGACGTAAACAAATGCGGAAATTGGGATTAGATGGATATGATAAAAATGAAAGCCGCTATTCTTATTAGTTGAACTGGTCTGCACGTTATATAAGCCTCACTATACATAAACCTAATCTGCTTCAAATCTTTGTTGATAACACCATATCACCATGGTGACCAAGTCACAGTCGAACTGTTTTTTTTAATAAAAAAAAAGGAAAAGAATTAAATTATGATGGTGAATGTCTTTAAAACAGAAGGAGAGCAACCAAAGAAACGTCGTTAGCCTACAAAGCAATTGTTACAAGGACTAGCCCGCAAAAGCCATTGAAGATTTTGCCACGCACGAGTACATGGTCTTCGTTTTAGACGAAAGGTTTTTACAAGTAAATTTTACGTGCGGCATCCAAATTTATGCTCCACCAGGCATGTCCATATCCATAGAGAGTCTACTTAGGTTTGATCTGGTCATCTCTTCCAAAACTGGAGATGCCTGCATGTACAGTACAGATTCTTTCCTCTGGGTGTAACATTTGCTTTAGTCAAGGATATAGAAATTAAACATACTTCAACTTTTTGAGCCACCTTTTAGATTTATTCAATCTTTAAAAAGATTTCAATTTCTATCCTATTTGAATTAATTTTCAGATAATGTTTTCAATTCTTTTTCAACCTTTTTTCTGTTTCTTTTATATATACTTTGATTACTTGTGTTAAGATCAAAAGTTTTTTCTTTTGAAAAATAAAAATGAGCTTCATTAATAAAGAATTACAGCACATCTGCAAAACATACATAGGAGGTTATCATTTCCACAACATTGTTGCATTACTCCTAAGCCAAGAAATTAGAATAGTGTATATGGCAAGCAGGAACGGATCCAGAAATTTTTTTGAGTGGAGGCAAAATTTCACTGGAGGCAAAAAAAAAATTAGTGGGGGCAAAATTTTAATAATAAAAAAATTTAATTTTTTTATAAGTTAAAAATTTAAAATAACATTTTTTTCATGTAAAAGTTTATGGAGCCTGTGGCTCCATCCTTGATGGCAAGTAATAGTACAAGGAAGGGAGGAGTTTCAAGCTACGTCTCTCAGCATAAATATTGTTAGAGAGCCATGGATTCATGCATCACATACATTGTAAGGCAACGGAAGTGTCGGAATCAAAATTCCAACCCCATGACATCCCTAGAAAATCCAGAATCTATGTAGATATATAAATAGATTATAAGAACATGAAATTATAGTATATGTACCTTGCAAATACTCTTCTTTTCTTGAATTTTCTTCTTGTTTGGGTTGTACCTTCCTTGGCCTCCAGAGAGCATGCAAAGATGAAGAAGAATTAGTGTGTAAGGGTGGTCAGAGCACTAAACAAGATGAGCTTAAGTAGATGCTCTAGTAAGAGTTAGATCAAGACCAAGTTTCATGAAATTAATCTCATGTAACCATTGCTTAAGATTGCAAGAATAAATCTCAAGATCACTCCAGTCAACTTCTAAAACTATTCTAGACCCTTAGTCTCTCTATTGAGTGTGTTTTATGGATAAAAATTCGTGTGCACATAAGTGAAGAACTCACTTATGCACCACCTATCATTAAGTCAATCACAATCGTGACCTATATATAAGCCACGATCGTGGCTTGCTTAATTGACAGCAATGCACACCTTTTT
This sequence comes from Erythroxylum pelleterianum, assembly GCA_027563865.1. NCBI lineage: Eukaryota > Viridiplantae > Streptophyta > Magnoliopsida > Malpighiales > Erythroxylaceae > Erythroxylum > Erythroxylum pelleterianum. The sequence continues at coordinate 2,299 of JAOQMR010006732.1, read as the reverse complement.
TTCATCCAATCTTTTATGCGTGTGACCCTTAAGTTCCTAGTTATTTTATTCATTTGAATTAACTCTTAATCTGAGCAAATTATGAAGGGTTTCATGATGCCAATTTACCAAAATTTAAGTGGATTAACACTCGAACTCTTCGACAGTTACTTATCCGACTTACAAACCTTTCCATAATTAATTACCGTGCAATTCGTCCCTTTATCATCTTATACCCCACTTGGTTCGAAATATGGGCTATGTGTCAACTCCCACTAGACTGGCTATGTCAGATCTAGTTCAAGTAATGTTAGTTCTTGTCCTAGGATCTCATTACTCTATGTGTCATTAAAGACTCTCTTTATGACACATAATTGCTCTGGCTAGAGACTCCCGAGTAATGACCCTGACAAGAGGTTGTGGGTATCATCTCCTTCTATCAAGAGTGGTGAATCCTTTATTGGCTACCTAATTACCTTCGAATACCAATAGATGTACCCAATCACCACTATATGAGCGACCTCATCTTGAGGCAACAAGAAATGGTGTCAAAGAATAGGATCAGTATCCAAGATATCTTTGATTATCTCAAGTCTAATGATATTTACACCATTGCTTTGATGAGATTAGTCAATGACATTTGATAGATCATCCATATGATAATCTCATAGCGAGTAATCCAATTTACTTCTCTTAGTAAACATCTACATGTTAACTATAAGCATCTCATGCTTACAATTTATGAAATCTATTATTTGATCAAATCAAGGAATATAACATGTGTTAGTCTATCCGGATTAACAATGTCCTGTCTCATTAATCCTATGACTAGGGATAATTTAGATACTAGCATAATTGTACATGATAGGAATCTCATTATCAACATCTCATCATGATTTCCTTCATGTTATGTTTTGTATCATAGACTTCATTAATTCGATTTAAGAACAACATCCATTCATAAATAAATGAACTACAAATTAATGAAAATTATTTTTCACTTTATTCATCAGAATAAAGTTTAAACAAAAGTGCTAAAGGTGATTGCCTTTAGAGCACTACTCTAACAATCTCCTACTTGCACTAATTCAATTGCCTTTGTATCTAATACCATAGGAGAGTACATTGGAATCAAATCTCATTTGAGGAAGTGGCTTAGTCAAAGGATCAACGATGTTCTGATCTATGGGCACTCTCTCTATCTTCACATCACCTCTATCAATGATCTCCCTGATTAGATGATATCTCCTGAGTACGTGTTTGGACCTCTGATGAGACATTGATTCCTTGGCTTGAGCAATAGCCACGTTGTTGTCACGATACAATAGTATCGGGTCTAAAATGCTCAAAAGCACTCCAAGCTTTATAACAAACTTTTTGATCCAAACAGCTTCTTTTGCCACTTCCACAGCTAAAATGTACTCTGACTCAGTTATTGAATATGCAGTGTTCCCATTTCAAGATACAACGATACTCCCTTTCTTAAGCTCTAGACTCAATTCATTTCATTATTAAACACCCAAAGAGATTCACATTAATTCATCAAGAAAGCAAAACAAAAACCCATTATGTACCCAGTTTTTCAGCACTTTTTCCTACAACCAGTACTCAATTTCAGTTTAAAATTTGAAACTCTTAAAGACAGAATTTGAATTCGATTTCTTCATGAAAAATGTAGCCATATGTCGCTAATTTAATCTAAATCAAAAAGCACCTCATTTGGATATCTACAGAACAAGTTATGGCTAAATTATAGATGCATAATCAATGGAAAATGTTACAGCTAATATTTTTCTAGCACCCTTTGAACACCATTTACTCAATTTAATCCAACATTATATCATTTCATAATCTATTACCCATCAAAACACAAAAGCAAGACATAAATTTATCCTCATTTCTCATCCACGTTTTAGCATGTACCATTCTCATTTTATGAACATTTAACTTTTAACTATTATCAAAACATGTTTCATTCATCAATTCAAGAAGACTGGTCTTTCACTTGATAAATTCGTGACTTAAACATGTGGTGTCACTTGCCAAATGTCAGTCTCTCAAGGTCTCTACTTGGTTTTTTATTAACTAGTTTATTTGTCTCCAATTTGCAATGACACTTGTCATTAAATCTTAATGTCACATATTAAATTTTCTACTGCCATTTGACATTTATACTCGAATTAAACATTCATTTATACTCAAAAAATGTTAAATGAGTGCATGAACAATTCATTTTAATGTGCAAAAATCAATATTTACATGTGTGTATACTAACATTATGCATAAGCATGAAATGCAATTTTCTAAACTCTCATTGTTG
>JAOQMR010006630.1:0-10799 GCA_027563865.1 Erythroxylum pelleterianum | reverse complement strand
CAACTCTTTCAGCCTATTCTTCCCCGACTCCTTGCTGTCTTCTCCCAACGATGGCGTTTAGTCAATATTTATTCAAACTTATTCAATATTTATTATTATAGTAGAGGACTAAACGAGAGGTCATCCATAAAGCAAAATAATCGAAGTCTGGGTCTGTCTCATTTACCCGTGAAGAACGCAACGCCTTACATGTTTTCTTGATGGTTCTACGAGGTTTGCATGTATTGATTAGTTCTTATCTTTTAAGCTTCACTTGCATAAAAGCTAAGCCAAGTTTAGTTTCAAGTTCCAACCATCGTGCTCTACTCATCTTAAGCTCTAGCATTTTGTTAAAATATAAAGTGAGAGTTTGTCCTACATCGAAAAAAGAGAGAAAAGAAGATTAATATAGAAGTCTAGTGAGCTACTCCATCTATCACCAATTAATTTTAAGATAAAACCTCACTTAGACTTATATTTCCTTCTCGTGTGGGCCCATAGGCCCATTGTAAATAACACATTTACCTCCATATCATAGCTTAAACCTCTTTAGAGTTCGGGGAAATATGAAGGTTAGAGTCATACACATTCACTTCAACATGTTGAAGTCACACAATCATTGCTAATAGCTTTTTTCCTACGCTTTATTTTCATAGCAAAAAACTATAGGCAACGTTTTGTAAAATTGTCGCTAATATGTTTTGGCTACGCTTAGTTTCCATAGCTAAAGATTACTAGCTACGTTTTTAAAGACGTTGTGAAAAGTTTTTAGCTATATTTCCATAAACGTAGCTAATTATTTTTAGCTACGCTTCCAGAAACGTAGTCAAAGAGTTTTAGCTACGTTTTGTAAAATGTAGTCAAAATTTTAATGTACATTATAACTAAATGTTATATCATGTTAATTATAATTATTTGTGATATTTTTAATCCATATTATTGTATATAATATTTAGATATTTTGTTGTTAATTTATTATACGAAAATATAATACAAAAATAATTGAAAATTAGAAGCATTGTATATTGAAAAACCGAAGGGGTAGTAGTTTCGCAAACTTTTCAATTTTATCGTTGACGTCTCTAGCACAAGCGAAAACAAAAGCAACTAAAAACGAAATAATAAAAATACCAGAAATTTGGTAACGCAATTCAGCACACCTTACCGACATCTGCGGGGCCCTCACCCAGCTTAATACTTTCACCGAAGTACAATAGATTTACCCAAGGCTTTACTGAGCTGACACCAGTCAATTCTTAATACTATCTCTCAACCTCATTTCCTGTGAAAAAATTTCACACCTAATAACACAACCGACTCGTGTTAACCTCGTCATAAGATTTTTCTAAACTAATTTTAATTAAACGACAATTAATAAAAATAACTAAAGTACTCCATCAACTAAGAACAGAACGACACTATACTTGAGTTAAAACAAAGACTTCCCTATAGTTTCAGCTTCCCAAAATACATCTGAAAATATGTCCAGTAATTGAACTGATTCATCCCAGCTTCAATTTAAACCATATGGAATACTCTATACACCATGTATATTTTTCATGCACAAACCCAGAAGACCGAATCTGCAAAATTAGAAACTACGCCACAGTGTATTTCACTCACAACACATGCACAACATCGAATCAACAACTCTGGAAAAATCAACGCCTTAACCCACGGTATACTCCCATCCATAAAGTCATGCATGTCCGGCTGTAATATTTTTCAATCACAGTTAACTCTCTTCACCATCGTAATAACACGTACCCATGAGATTTGTATTAGCTATAGATAGAGACGTAGATCAACTTCAAAACTAGAGACGTGCTCAATTAACCCCTATAGTAAGATAACTAGCAAGGAACGAAGATAGGTAGATATCTTCTGGGCCTGCCCAAGACAATGATAAGCTCAAGCTCCAATCTTTTCGGCTACTGAAAATTCTTCCTTTACCAACTCTGCAACTTTCTCCTTTTACATCCCAAAACTCCAACCAATAACAAGTAAACCGCAATGATGGAAATATAAGAAAAGTTCATTAATGCCCTTTAACCACACATCAACGTAATTCATCACATCTCTTCTTAAGATACACTTCTAGAACATTATCCAAAATAGTTTTTCGAATCCAAGTCAAACAAGGATCATTGGTTAGCTATCATCATTCAATTAGTATTTTATAGGTCCAATTAATAAAGAATGCCAAAACTAATTACTTAGATATATAACATATATATAACATATATCTTAACGTATATAAAAAAGATCATGTACAAGATTTTAATAATAATTTCAAAAATACTTATATACAAAATAAAAAATACAAAGGTTAGTTTAATAATTTAATTAGTCATACTCATTTTCATCTTCATTGCTTACATAATCCGAGCCAAGTGATTTTATTAGGTACTTTTTAATCAGTCTGACTTGCTTAATCAATCAATGTCGTTCTATTGACGTTATATGCAGAAACAATTCAAATCCAATAACATAAACCTTTTCTTAAAAAAATCATCCCTAAGAGAACTTTCAACGAACATTTCATAGGCTTCAAAAATTCATCCTTAACTAATATCAAAATCATTGTCTTTTTTCCATTATTCACCTAACATGAACACATTCAAACAAACAATCATCCATTAACAGTCCAAAAATACACAGACAACCTAAACCACATCAAATAAACAAAGGAACATAAAAGCATTTAGCAACAACAATGACAGAAAAAGAAAAAACTCAAGAGCAAAGCATGGACAACTATCCTCGATAGACAATTAACCGGAGATGATGGAAGTAGACAATGGAAGAAGAAATGAAGAAGACGAACAAAAGTGATGGAAGAAGAAAATGACAAAGCATTGTTGTTGAACTAAGGACATCATTTTTGTGTTTTTTTTACACGTTGCTGCATTTGGCGACGATTTCATAAAACATCGCCAAATGTTAAACAATTGGCAATGCTTTTAGAAAACGTCACCAAATGTTAAACAACCACTGTAGACTGCCTTTTGGACATATTTGGCGACAAATTTATAAAATTGCCATCAAATTGTTGTCCTTTGGCAACATTTTCTTAGAAACGTCGCTAAAGGAAGTTTAAAATCGTAGCCAATTCTTTTCATATATATAGATTTTTATATTTAGCAAATTTTTTGTAATATATCATTTCTATAAAATAGTATAGAATTTATATAAAATAAATAGAGTTTGTTACACAACATAATATTGTCAAATCATATATTTTAAAAGTGATTAATAAAAAGTATAAATTTATGTAATATAAATCAATTTTGTGTTTTTAGTTTTATAAATTTTTGAAATAACATTATTGTTAATAATTTTTTTAGATTTACAATCATTGTCAAAAATATTAAATTTGATTTTTAAAAATATGATATTAATTTCCATTTTTTACTATATCGTAGTTATTTTTAATTATATTGCAATAAATATAACTGCATGGTAATTAATATAATGTTAAATGAATTTATAGATAATAATTGTAAATAGTATTATGATTTATGAATGTATAGATAATAGATATATTTTATGATATCTTACTTATGTAATATTTTAGTCTATTTAATCATAATTCTTTATTTATTATATATAAATTCGATATTGTTATATAAAATTTATATAGTACCAAAGGTCAAGTCAAATGGTAATGTACCACCATTTGGCGACGATTTTTTGAATCATTGCCAAACGTTATATTTCTTTCGAATTAAAAAAACGACATCGTTTTGTTTAATAACAAACGACGTTATTTTCCATTATTTATTAACACCAAAACGAAGCCCTCTTTGTTCTCACGTTATTCATCATATTTCGTCTTAGTTCACCATCAAAGAAGCATCGTCTCCTTTGTTGTGGTCATCTCTTGTGTTGTGGTCATCACTATTGAAGAAACATCGTATCCTGTGTTAGTACTGTTCTTCTTTTCTATTTTCAAGAACCCTCCTTGTTGTGTTCTGTTTTATGCTACATTTTGGAGTTTATGTGAGTTTTGTGTTTTGCTTACGGTGTATAAATTTTTGTTTGTGTTTATGTTTGGAAGATAGTGAATTGTGTTTTTATGTTGGTTGTGTATGTTGACTTTTTTTTTTCCACCTTCCTTGCTTATCTGAGGAAAGCCTATTAACTGTTTAATGAAAGATCTGTTAGAGAATCAAGGCCACTTCTGCAAGGGATATTTATGTACATATTTACCACATGATTACTTTTATACCAAATCTCTATCACTTATAGTATACATATGTATAATTATCAAAAAAATAAAAAGACTTTATTTCAAGGTGTAATGAGGTTGTGATTAGACATAAGAATTAAAAGTAAAATGTTCAAAACCAAAAATATTAGTAAGGCATCTAAACATATACAGTTAACAAACATATAAGTTGGAACTATGATATTCAACTCACTTGGGAATGGCTATTTGTTTCATATGAAGAAAAATGGACTCACATTGAGTTTGCATGTTACTACCTTTCTTACTTTTGTTTTGTTACTTTTTTGTGAATAGATATATGAATAAACAAAATAAGTTGAAACATAACACAATAGGTAAGAATGTTTAAATAGAGAATTTGGCTTGTAATATAGTTATAAAAGGTTATGGATCAAAGAAGCTAACTAGGGATATAGAATTGGGGTGGGTTTTTAAGTTAAAAGTTGTAAAACAATTAAAGCCTTTTTTAAAATTCTTATAGCCCTTTTTATTTTTGTTCATGCATATTTCAATTAAGTCTTGAAATGTTCCATGCAAGTTCTAGAGAAATATTCTAATATAAGACAATGCACTTCAAAGGAAATATATATTGATTTGAATGTTTCAATCTGTTATGGCTCAAAATCTTAATTTTTTTTTAAATCACTTTAACTTTGCACAATGTCTTATCATTGATCATCTAAGTTTATAAAAGTGCATAATCTTAGCTAATTTAACCATTCGACATATTTTTACTCTTATTCTTAAATTACCAAATCTTTTAGCATACACACATTTCAATTTTTTTCAAAATATATTTGATGATACCATACAATGGACTAGCTTAAAGCTAACCACCTAATTATTAAGATAAATTAAAGCTAAATCACAATTAGACAATAATTTACATTAGAGGATTCTGTAAGGGACGTTTATGTGGATAAAAACAATCATATTTAACTTCTACAAGGGATGTTTATGCATCCCCTAAACATAGTATATACACACTTAACATTCTTAATCTTATAAGATGAAGTAGTCTCAATTAATAGATCACAAAATTAACATTGCTAGAATGTTGAAACATTCAAATAAGTAGTCTTCTATTGACTTTCAAAATAAAATTGTAACATTAATTCATTGCAGAATTTCAACGTGGCGACTAGCTTCCAATGGAGAAAATGAGCTCCGTTAGGATGAGTATGGCAAAATTCTCTCCAGTGAAAAACAAATCGATGCACAACAAATCTCCTCATGAAACACCAATCACCTCTTACTTCCATGGCCGATCTTATTCTTCAAAGTTTTTAGTTTGATCTGAACTACCTCTCTTTCTTTATTATATGCATCTCATTTATAGTTAGGAAGTTATCAGATGAACGTTTGATGGTATATACTATGCGTTGTGTAAAGCTTCCAAAAATGAAAATGGAGGCAGTGATGGTCCATACATGATTAGGGAAATCGATTATTTTCGAACAGTCATCAATTCCAAAAACTATGTCTATTTAATCTAGTATGCATGTGTTTGAATTTGGGTTCCTTTTATCCTTTGACTTAATTAGTTATTAAAGTTCTATACTATTTGTTTCTATATGAAACACATCGTATGTGTGGTTCATTTAATTCAATGATCCATGCTGCATATGGGGAATCATTCATTATATCTTCTGCTAGTTTAGTTAAAGGTAAGAAGTTGTTAGAAAAGGATGTCAACAAACCAACACCTGGGGGAAGATCTTTTAATAAAGCAAACACAAGCAAGAGGGGGTGAATTGTGTGTGATTAAAAAAAATCGTGCAAGTTCTTTCAATTCGTATAATAAATAGATCCTAGTTAACGAATAAAACAGTAGGAGCCTGCCAGAAGATAAAGCCTTTTAAATGACAGAAGCCTATTAGGTGATAGGAGCCTTTTGTGAGATAGGTCCCTGCTTAAACGAAAGGAGCCTACTGAATGATAAATCATGTTAAAACAATTTAAAAATAGAAGGTGCCTGTTAAAACTGAAAGGAACCACTTGTAAGTTGAAAACAAAAGGAGCCTCTTATAAAAGTGAAGGAGCCTCTTGCTAAAAAGAACATACACACACAATATAATGCAGAAATTTAAAAGTTAAAGAGAGAGAGAGAGAGAGAAGAAGAAGGACACTGTCGATTTATACTGGTTCAGCTTACAACCCAAGCCTATATCTAGTCCCCAAGTATCTAACTTGAGTGTTTCACTCTAAAATTCGAGTATTAAATTTGACGAGCCTCTCCAAGCTCACAAGTACATATTTTTCAAGGTTCTCGAACCTTCCACACTCAAAACATATAATAAGCTTCTAAATGCTCACAGAAAAATAAAATGTAAAATCAAAAGTAAGATCTCAAGTAACAATTTCTCTTTTGATAGAGTAATTTCATTTATGAGACATAATAAGAATGATATGACTCTCAAGAAGATAGATGCTGCTAAAATGTTTCAAAAGTCTATGTATGCCCGTTGCTTCACAAGTGTTGTTGCTCTTCTTTAAATAGTTACCTTCTTCAATTAGCCATTGCTTCATCTTAATTCTGAGTTGACTTTGAATTTTCAATATCATCTCTGCTAGAATAAAAATTTGCGGATTTAATTGTTCAAAAAGGTAAGATCCTCCCGAATGTTAATAAAGAAAGTTTACTAAGAAGGTTCTTGCAAAAAAGGAAGTAATTTTCTTATGCTTTTATTACCTTTTACAAGGAAATACCGTTATCTATACAAGGAAATAAATCCAATTTGAATTTTGAAATATTATATCGTTATCATCAAAATCATTAAATATAAACCTTGAGCTAACATCTTTGACTATTCTAATTGATGCCTTTGAACATATAAGGAGCATTTTTGGGAATCCAGACATAGGGAACACCTTTACCTTTTCAACCAAGTCTCATGCCGAATCTAGAAAAATAATTATTTCTTTTTCTTTTGGATGGAATAGGCATGAAAATTTATTTATTATTTTGTCTGTAAGAATTATTAAACTTCTGATTAAAATCTTTTATTACTTACCATATATCATTATATTAATTGCTTACCATATTTCAATATTTATATGTTTTATTATTTTATTGTTAATAAATATTAATGATTAAGAATAGTAGTCAACTTAAATTTATGATATTTTGATTTTATTAACATTAAAATTTTAGGTATGTTTATCTTTTTATATCCAAAAAATTTTACTTTTCAAATTTTCACTTTTATATTTCCAAAATTATCACGTAATTTTATGACTTGATTAAATTGTTATCAATTTTATTCCATAACACGATGTAGTTTTAATCTTGGAAAACATGTAGTAGCTTTCATGGAAACAAAATGGGAATAAATTAACATTTGGACCACTTAACACTATATTTGTAATTATAGAACTCATATAATATAATTCAACAAGTAAATACATTTAAAATAAAGACCTATTGATCCATATAGTAGTTCAATTTTATATAAACTAACATATTTTTTTAATTATGTTATTTTATACAATGAATCAGACAATAAGAATAATTAATAATAAAAGATTTGTGATAATTTAATCAAACATTAAAAGCTATAAGATAAGCTGAATAATATAAGAAGGTAAATGAAAAAATATGAAAAATCGTATAAATGTCAATTATAATTAACCTTAGAATTATTAAGCACACTTAGCATTAGAAAATTGTCTTTTTTACATTATTAATTTTAAGAATATTATCCTACACAAAAATTCCTCAATTTCTCCTGAGAAATCCATAAGATTTAAAATATTTTCATATTTGATATTTTAGGATATTATTAAATGTGGCTCTTTCAATATTCTATGTCAAATTTGTTGTTTCAACTTTTGGCAAAGATTTAAAAAATTCGTTACCAAAAGTCAAGCTTTTTCCAAAGATTCACAAATTCGACGACGAAAATCTTAAACCATCACAAAAGGTCTGAAAATTCATCCCCAAAGACATACATTGAGTGATGATTTTACAAAATGTCGTGAAAAGATAAGCTTTTGGCAACATTACTAAAAATCATCGCCAAAAGCTGACTTTTAGTGACGATTTTCAAATTGTCGCAAAAAATAGCTAAATTTTAATTTTATTAAAATTTAAACTATTATTAGTATTATTTTAAAAATATTAAAATATATACATTATAAAAAAAATGTATTTAATTTTTTTAAGAGAACACTAAAATATAATTTAGACGCAAGTAAAATTGTTCTACTAAGTATTGGTATTTGACAAGTTTGAGTGGCTTGTTCAGGGGTTGATTCAATGTCTGTGGATATGAAGGCCGGCAAGTTGACGGTGATCGGAGACATTGATGCTGTGTAAGTAGCAAAAAAATTCAAAAAGTTTATTGTTCAGAGATTCTGTCTGTAGAACCAGCAAAAGATGATGAAAAGAAAGAAAATACCAAGAAATCTCAACTTGCTTATCATTATTATTACCCTACTTACCATGGTAGAGTTGTCTAGGAAAATCCAAACGCTTGTGTAATTAGCCAATTTTTAATGAAGAAAAATATTTGTACTAAAGAAATAAGAAAATAAAATAGCGAGTTAAAAAATTAATATGCATCTAAAAGATAGCATTTAAAATAGAGTTGTAATCCAAAACAATATTTTAAAATTTGGACCACAAATTAAACCAATAAAAATAAGATATTTAAGGTTTAAAAGTTTCAATCGGTATTAAACTGTTATAAAACAGATATATAATAAAAATTGAATAAAACTGAAGAAAATATTAAATAAAATTTAAAAAGTAAACTATCTTAACTCATAAAAATTTGAAGTATAATTAAAAAAGAAGATTATTAAATGAAAATAAACTAGTCTATTCTAGTTCATAAAAATTAATTAGTTTATAAAATATGACCAATTAATTAATAAACTGATTAATTTTTAATAATAAGAACTATTAAGATAAATCGTATTAAAAATTTACGGTTCAAAGATTTTAAATTGAGACCAGCAAAACCGTTTTGGTATTTTTTTCCAAACTATATAAATCTTAGGATTACTTTTACTTGTGCCAAATATTGTAATGCAAATCAAGAGAATAAATTTTAATTTTGTTGGCAAATGTCGTATTCAATTATAATACACTGAAATGAAAGATTAAAATGCAAAACCAACTTCTTATTATGTGAAGAATAAGTGAACAAAGTTTACACTTTAGCCTTGTTTGGCAAACAGCGGATTACATTAGTTGTAAGATAATAGTCGATTATATCAGTTGATTTGACCAGTAGATAACATCAGTTGTTTATTAAAGATGTTTAGTAAAATTAGCTATTTAGTTTTAGTTGTTGGTACTTACTGTCGCCTGCAACCAAATATAAAAAGAAACCAACTTCTTGCAACACAAATTAATGTAGTAGTGAAAAGTAGGGGTCATTCCCACGAGAAATTCGTTAGTAGTTATGCAATAAAAGAGGGGTTTTAAATTATGAATTAAACAGATTTAATTAGAATATGAAATTGAAAAATAACTAATAACAAAATAATGAGAATTTAACAATCAACAGAAACAAATCTTGGTTTCCGGTCTCCTTCATTATTGAACTTGCGTTGATCATCGATACTAAAAATAACCAATTTATTATGTTGGGATTTAATGCTACTGATCTGTTATTATTTAAACAGAAACTTGACAAAGATTTGTTAATCTTGCAGAAATGGAAATTGCAGAAAGTAAGAAGACTTGATTTTTACTTGGTTCGATAGTTTGGAACTATCTACATCCAAGGTTCCCACTTGATAGTGGTGGAGAGATTTCACTAATGAAGAAGAAAAATGAAGAACAAGTACAGAGATTGAGTGTTCTGTGGAACACCTACGACAAGAATCCCTCAAGCTCACCAGTACCCAAAATGGTACTCTAGCACTCTCTGAATTTTTCTTCTCAATGTTTTTCACTCTCTCAACTAGTGAATACAATGAACAATTGAAGACTGAATTTTTTCTGTATGTTATGTTTCGTGTCTGTAGCTTCTGTATTGCTTTATACATGATGTTGAAGAAGAAGACCTTCGGATGTGAGATTGGCTTTTGCATCTGCCTCCTCCATGTGCCTATCACGTGGGTCTTTAATGAACTCTCTCATGCTGAGTGTTTTGCCTTTCACCGTGTATTGACTTGTCTTTGTTTTTGTCTTTTACCTGCGCATTGAACAAAAGAAGCTACATTTTGTTGACATCTTAAATGCATGATACGGCAATGCTTAATGAAGTGTAGCTTCTAAAGTTATAACGACAGCGTATATGCCACTCAACCAATGTCTTGAACTATGTCACGTGGGAAACTCATGATGCAAGTCACTTGTGTTTTTGTCTAAGTCATTTGTTTGTTTCTGAAACTTAAAACTATCGAGAGCCTCTCTTGTCTCCTTCTTCTTCGACACTTACCCCCCGTTTGGTTACTGTCCCCGTGAGTGGGGACAGTAGACGGGGACAAAAAAAATCCTGCCCCCTGCATGTTTGGTTGACGTCTCCCTCCTTTTTGTCCCTGACTCCGGAGGACAAAGACACTGAATTTCTGTATCTCCCAAAAAGGGAGGACAGGGACAACGTGTCCCCGACTCCGGCACACTCGACAAACT
>JAOQMR010006603.1:0-10802 GCA_027563865.1 Erythroxylum pelleterianum | reverse complement strand
GGATGTAGCCAAGTGGATCAAGGCAGTGGATTGTGAATCCACCACGCGCGGGTTCAATCCCCGTCGTTCGCCCATCACATCCATAAAGGATTTGATTACGGAAAAATCATCCAAACCTTTCCCCCGAAGTCACTACTTTATTAAACAATCCTACTTTATCCATTCCGATGAACTAGTTGGGTTTTCCTATCCGATCCTAGCTTCGACCTCAGCACTCCTTTAACAGTAGAGCTTTGCTAAAGCTATCTTCTCACTTTATAGTACAGCAAAATCTGCTTACCTGCATCCAATCCACTTTGCTTACTCGCTGCTAACACTAGATGCTTCGCTATGAATACTCGCTTTCAATGAGAGAATCTTGCTCTCAGCTAAGTAAGCTCCCCCTCTTCGAGCATTGTACCTTATGCTAGAAAAAAAACAGGAACGGAACTATCAGCTAATAGATCTGATTCATACCTAGTTCAAGAAGAAACATCTCACTTCTGTTTACTCAGACTCCTCTTGATTATCGAATCATAAATCACTCTGGCTCCTTCTGGAACTATTGCATTCTCATCGGCCGCTACTCTTCCCACTGATTCAATCAACCGTAGCACTCAGGCCTTGGAGCGGATTTGTCAGTCCACCGTTACACATATCTCTGACTTTGAAGTGAAGCTACTTCGTTCATTCCCGAGTCGATAATAGAGACCCTTGCCTGCTATACAGAGTATGGAACCCTAAGCATCTACTTCGACAGGGAGTTGACTCGCTAATGCTGTATTACTCTATCGTTTAGGTAGCCCTGGAATGGCACATCAGCTTACCCGCTTTCCGATTCCTCCTACCTTTCATCCCGACCTATCCATCCAACTATCTGGCCTTCACTCTGAGTTCAACTATTAACTGCATCTTCGGCCATTCTCTCGCCTACGCTCCGCTCGTTTCATGAATGGGATTTCTGCCCTCGTAAGATCAACTGGGCTGCACATCCTAACTGACTAGGACTGATCTTCCATCCGACGAAACACACTTCCAGAAAGCATCTTTCCCCTTTTCCCTCTCTGATTCTCATGTCGGTTCATTCTAAGGGACTACCTGCGCCCTAACTTAACACTTAGCCGCCTTCCTCCCCCCGCTTGGTCGTTCCCGGCACATTTTTAGCTTATATCGCTAACTTCGTTCCTTATCCTCTATTAGATATGCTCAGTCGCTTCAGAAGATCTAGCAATGTCCCAAGACACCTTCTAGTCAGAGGAATTCTGCTTGATGGCTTCGATGCTAGTGGTTCCCTACGCATGCCAGAAAACAGGGAACGTCGCATGAGACATCTTTCCAACTCCAATCTCAGAAAGCGGCATTCATTCTCTACTTCTTTCTTCCTTATCGAATCCCGAAGCCAGAAAACAACGACTCTTTTGCTATCCTGGAACGAAGTCCCAGATATTGAATAGCCTGAAATAGCCTGGAACAAAAGGGTTCATTGTACAATTTCGGCGATTACAAAAAGAAAAGGAGTCTATCCCTCTCCCTTAGTTTAGTGTAGTGTCTTTCCACTTCCGTCGTTCAGGAACAAGGCCTAATTATTTTGAATCCCGGCCCCTTTTTCCCCACTAACCAATTACGTTACGACCACTGAACAAACTTGGTTGACGAACATGGTTTATGCGCCGCTAATGTAGGGGCTTGTTGAGCATTTGACAAACTCACATCATCCATTTCAAATGGAATTTGCCCCGTGGACACACGAGCAATCCAACCCGTAGGATTTCTTTTTCCTCCCCCCATTCTTACTTCTGTAGGTTTCCCGGTAATAGGGAGATCCGCGACAACTCTTACCATTTCTTCGGAATTGTCCGATTATAGCACGACGCGCTGCTTCAATGGCTCGATATGAAAGACGACCAGCTTTACAACTTTTAGTGCAATATCTTCCAAAACCAAGTTGTGTACCGTCCGGTTTGCAACCCCTACTACATCTGCCTTTATGATATTGACTATATTTCTTACGTTTCGGATATAGCGCGTCCCCCTTTTTTTTTACTATATGAAATCCAAACTTTGACACCTGAGATTCCGTAACGAGTAGATACTTCCGCAGGAGCATAATCGATTTTCTGGTTCAATACATTACGAGATGTTTTTCCATACTTTCCGCATTCCGTTCTAGCTATTTCTGCGCCTCCTGATCGACCTGAACAACATATACGGATCCCCTCCACCCCTTTTTTCATTACTAATGGAATATCCTTCACTATTTTACTAAAAATGGAACGAAATGATCTTTTTTTGTTCCTCAGTTGAAAAGAGATGTCTTGAGCAATCGGAGAAGCACTTTGATAAACAGATTGAATCTTGACCGACTCAATTAAGGTATTAGTGTTTGTTCTATTAGACAACAAAGATCGCATTTTTTTCATTTCGTTCAAATAAGAGTTGTACCCGTACGGAATTTTTCTGTTTCTCAGTAGAATCTCTATCAGCATTTCTATTCCCTTTATCAATTCTCCTATCCTACCTAGGTTTATGAATTTCTCTATCAATTCCATTACCTTTTCCTTACCCATGAGGTTCCAACATTGGATCCTTAATTGACCTAGGAGTTGTTCCCGGGCATCCTCAAAAAAAAGGTTATTATACACCCCAACCCCCTCCCTTGGAAAGAAAAAGGTAGCACCGAAGAAAGGAAAGAGCGAGATGGTGGTTTTTGTTGTTCCCGCGAAAGGAAGAGAATTCGCTTGGCGAATGAAGTGAGTCAACCTCTTTTTGGCTTCGGCCAAACACTTTTTCTCGCTGGTCGAGCTTTCTACAAAAAAAGCGATTCGAGAACGTATTCTCTTATCTAAAGTTCTTCCCTGTGCATTCGCTCCCCCCATCGTGGATGGTTCAGCCACGCCCGGTGCCACGAAATGATTAAGAATTACGACGGGGTCGAAATGAATTTGGTTCTTTGTATTCAAAAAATATTGCATGACCGAAAAATTCAAGGAGAGGCGCACTGCAGGGAGGGTCCTTTTAAGTAGATGACTCGTCGGGCCCTCGGAGCGGGACTTCGTTGGGAAAAATAGCTTGAATAACTTCGTTTTTCTGAAGGAGTCGTCATTTTCTATCAGGAACGCTATGTCATTTACAACCCCGGCGTATTTCGGATGCTTGAAGGCCCCGCTCACCCGAAGTGATTTAGAAAGATGATTCTTTATCGATGGTGATCGGTCATGGTATCCATAGCGTTGCTTCTTTTTCGGCCAAATCCTGATTTCGTTTTCCTTCTCCCGGTCGTCGAGCCTGATCGACTCGACTCTTTTCCCTGCCCCCCGGCCTCTCACTTCGTTTCGTTCTTCTTCTGTATTATCGCTTGAATGAAGACACCTGATCGGCCCGACTTTCCCGAATGTCCACCACTGGCCCTTCCCCTTTCCGGGTCTGGTTTTTTCGCGTCGTTTCAGTCGTCGTGGTCGACGGGGAAGAAAGAAATTAATGAATGTGATTTTGGGAAAATGTAGAATAATACACCTACCGAGACGAAAGCCAAAGGTGAGTCTCGTAGGTGAACGTATCGAACTAAAATAAGATCTCAGATTGACATCTTGATACACTGATTTACCATAATAATAAATAGAGTCAATGGTTACTCTGCCGTGGAAAGAACCGCTTCTTTCTTGCTTGGTAGGGGGGGGCTTCCATTCACCAGCGCAGACAAAAAGTGCTCTCCGAACCGTGCTGGATAGTCACCCATCACAAGGCTCTCGCTCAAACCCAACCTGTGGCGGATCCCGGGGGACAAAGTCAAAGCGTTTGATCCTTTGCCCCATACTTTGCTTTGAGATGCTTCTCCCCGCGCAGCGACGCTGCTCGTGATAGGCTTAGCTTTAAGCCGCTATCGCTCGGTTCGGAGAAGTCAAGTCCCTTCGGTCGGTTCGCTCAGGTGGTCTTCCCTTATCTTACCTAACGTTCAGAGTTGTTCTGGTTTGAGAAAGGAGCACCGGCCGAGCACCCTGAATGAATAATCAATGGACAGCAGAGGGAATCAATGATTCTTATTCAACCGAGTTGAAGCTAGCAACATGTCGATTACACACCGGAAGTTGGTAAGAAAACCTAACCTAAGTGGGCCTACCAGCGAAGCAACTGGTACTTGATCGGGCGGGGGGCGGTTTGGTTTCGTGCAAGGCCCTCGCAGAAGGAAGAGGCAGTTGTCATTTGAAAGGAAACTGATTTTGTATAGGGTTCCACCCCTGCGCACCCTGATAAAAAAGCCTTTTCTATGTTATTAGTAAAGGCCTCAATTTCCTTATTTCAAACTAAAGCGCTAACGCACCAACTATTATTTAGAAAATTTGGATCATTATAAGAGCAACCTTTCGCCTTTATTGATATAAAAGAAGCTTACTTACTAATAAAGCGGCAACAAGCACCCTCTTTCTCAAAGTCCACTTTTTACCTTATTGCTTTAGAAAGATTGCAGCTAGCGCGCTTTACTAATAACATAGAAAGCTTTTCCTTTTCTACGAATCTACAACTCTCTTTACTGAGAGAGACTCCAACCCATATCCCTTCCCTACTAGTGGGTTATTTTTCATTTTCCATTCTATCATTTGTTTGACAGCTTAAACTAGGCTCCATTTGATTTTCGATAGGTTTTCGGTCTTAATCAAGATAGGTCGGGGGCGCGTCGGAACGGTCGGTGGCTGCTTAGTCTCAGCCGAGAGTCTAATCTCTTTGTACTGCTTTTTTCTTTGAAAAAAAAAAGAAAGAAGAGGGTCGATTTAGGCTCCTTCCCTTCCACTGCATAGCCGCGCTAGCAGGTACTATGAGCCCTCTGTCCCACGCATCTAACCAGCTCGCGTGGTTCACCGGTTCCACCGAAAACTCTCATTTGTTGAAGCGGAGCATAGTGCGCTTTAGGCGCCGAGCGAGAAACGTCTCTTCTTTCGTTTCGGTTTATTCACTGATCTGAAACTTAGCACTTGTTTTCTTATTGATTCCAGGGGCTAAGGCGTTCTTGAATTCAGTCTATCCGAACCGAATTAGAACTTCTCAGATCAGGCTAGGCCTCTCCAGCTGAGCTGGGCGCCGGGGCCCTGGATGCGCTAGCGATCGGCACATAGGGGGGGCCCGGGTTTATCGGCCTGGTATCCTGCACCTCGCGTTCATGATATCTACATTCAACTGTGCCCCGGAGACACGGTCGAAGCACGCCCGCCCAGTGTGCGTGCTTCTTTCACGACATGCTCTGGTCCCGGGTGTTTTCCAGTGGTCTTCTGGCGTTAGAAGAAGTCGTGTCCGTCCCGGACATCTGCAACGTCCTCCCACGCTTTTTTTTAATATAGGAAAACTGAAGGAAAAGACTGACCCATTCGGTGACTTTCGCGGTCGCCCTCACTGAACCACTTTGAATCTGAACTACGATTGAGATCCAGTCTTACCGAAATCGGATTTCCTTTTTGTGCCATATGCGCTTTGATTTTCCTTTTTTTGCCCCAGTCTAATGTGTAAAAGCAAACTCTCCAAATTGTTAACCAAAAAAAAGACCTCTCTATCCTTATCGGGAAGATTGGCCTAAATGCTTTTTCCTTACGAACAGAGCTATCGATGCTATGATCACCTCATTGAAATAAATCACTTTATTGAGGTTATCAAAAATCTCCTTTCTCGGGGCGCTCGGAATCTTTCTGTCTTGTTTGCCATCCCTACCAAAGAGGAGTTACCCCCGAGGTCCGGTGCTTAGTAGTTCCTCAATCACTATGGAAAGGTTGGAGGCTAGGTTAGTAAACTACCTACACGAATAAAACCGAACACCAACCCGGCTAAGATGATGTGTTATCTTCGATCGATGATACGACCAAGCGAGACTGAACTTATAAACAATGAGGCTTACCCAGGGGGTTAGATAGAACGAGGGATCATCCGACTAGGGGCAGGGGTCTATTGAATATACATAGAAAAATGCTCTTCCTACGGCCCAAGAGTTTAGCCTCTGCCTTATTATACGATGATAGTGGCTAGCTTCTTTGGCATCTTCGGGTGCCTACTTCCAGCAGATCTGTGGGCATTAAAAGTAGAGTTTCGGGGCTTCGTTCTTCCAGTTCTGCAAGCTTTCTGGATATCCCTTCGTTAGCCTTTTTTAATTCAGCTATCAGTGAATCCTGTTGTTTGAGGAACTCTGCATCTTTGGCTTGTAAGTACCGAATTTCAACTGCTAGCTGCTCTCTTTCTTCTTCAATCTTTGAGAACCGAGCTGAGCTGTTCATGCTCCTGATCTAAGGCACTCTCGCAGTTAGAAGTCTGTCTTTTCAGAAGCAGTAGACTGAGAGTGAGAGGCTTTGGCAGAATTGATCGAACTTCTTGCTCTCAGGGTGCTTCCCTTGAGCTCAACCATCCGGGATGCTAGTTTTCTGAGGATGATTCTTTCGCGTAAGTCAGGGGAGCCAGAGTAGAGATGACCTTTTCAGCATCGCTGTGAGAGCATCCGAGTGAATCATTTCTTCCAATGGCATGCTGAAATAGTTGATTAGTGCTTCCCTTTGTTCTTGCAAGAGATCAAGACTGGTAGGCAGGCTAAGGCCAGAGATTCAATGCCCGAGGGAGGTCCTCGAGACTGAACCCTGTCTGAGAGCTTGGCCAGCAAGCTTTTGGACATTTAATGTAAACTCGAGGAGAACTGAACAGATATAGAGGATCCTGACAAGGAAAGCACACCTTGAAGAGTTGACATCTGAGATTGAAGATGATGTCAACAATTAGCCAAGAGGGTTTATGGCAAACTGGAAGGAGTAAGGAGGGAGAAATGATCTACCTTAGGTAATGCTCTGCTTTCAGAGCTTTCCACCGGAACTAAAGTCACGATTGCAGGCCTTCACCATTCTTTGTGTTGGCTAGCGCGCGGGGCTCCCCGTACACCTTTTTAATTGAATAATTTATGATTTACCTGTTTCGAGGAAGAGATAGAATATCGAATTCCATTTTAAGATCAGATGTAGCATTTTATCGATCAACTTTCTTAAAGGTGCGAATGCGGGGAAGGTGCCTAGCCTTTACATATGAATCTGACTCTATCAATTCCTTTTGAATAAGGGGCCTAGCGATCTACAACCGAGTCTTCTTCACGTCGCAAACAGTCTATTGACTCCCGAGATGCTTCTGATTCAATCATTCCTGAAAACAGGGCTGGCGCGCCTAACAGGAGATTAGATAACCCGGCATTCGTAGATCAATCAGTTCCTTGACTGATGGCATACTTCACTAAGAAGCACTACTTCTTACCAACTACGATTTCTGATGGGTACGGTTTATGGAAATGAATTGAACATGTCATTAATCCGGGATGAATATCTCTAAAATGTTGACTCTTGAAAGGACGGTATTCGTATACTGATTGCACCTACCAGGCAGGACGGATTGGCTTAAGACCGGAATGTTTGACTTAACCATTCCTTTACTTGATTTGGGAAAGCTTCTAGCTGTCTGTACTCCACGCTAAGGAACTCAGTCATGAAATAGCGGATCTCTCTCATAACAGAAGGAAAGCAAGAAGTACCCTATCGACTGAAGCTACAATCCGCAAATCATTAACTACTGAATAACTCATACTAATGGAAGGGTGTTAAGCGTCCCCTTTTGCCTAAGGAGAAGTAGAGGAAGCGTAAAGCTAACTAGAGGACTTTCACTTTCATAAGTCCCGTAGTATGAGACTCATTCCCATTCTTTCGGTGTAAGGTCTCTATCTTATTGTTTTATATGACAGTGTGGTCAGTTCCTGCCCTTCTTGTGTCACGAAGGCTATAAAGCATCGTCTGCCCCCTCTCTTTCAGTTGAGCTGATCGCCTCGCTTCGCTAGTTAGAGTTGTGCTCTTCCTGAGCTGATTGCGTGCGCCTAGAGCTGTGTTGACGGAGCTACTTCTTGCTGTGTGCCCGGTGCCCACCAAAGAAAGCACAGACTCTACTCACCCACTACTGGACTCTTCTACGGGCTGGTGAGACTATTCCACTACAGATTGATGGACTTCAAAATTTTCTGACTTCAAATGAAAAAAGGAGTTAAGACTGACGGTTTAGTGATCGAGCAAAGATAGACGACAACTGTAAGCTCTATTGTGCTCGCTTGTTTAGGGTAAGGGGCTACTCATTCCCATTACAGTTAATCAGTCATCCCAAGAAAAGTCCTATACATAGCTATAGATAGCTAAACACCGGGCTGGTTCCTAATACGCGAAGAATTTCTACTCTATTTATGTAATTCTTTCAATCTATAATATATTTCTAATATATGCAGAACGGGAATGTTTCTTTTAGTCTAACCTTCGCATGAGCTTTTCTTGTTCTTGACTTCAAATTTGAATTGCCTTCTCGTTTTAGCTTATATTAAGCGCACCTCTCCCTACTTGATGATTCTTTATGGACACTCCTTTCTTCATCTAGGCAGGGATCAGAAGCTGAGAGATAGCCGTACACTCTGAAGTGGTAGCTTTTTTTCTACTTTCTTTCGGCGTACATCCAGTCCAAGCAGTTGCTCCCAGCTAGCGGAAAAGGTTCATTTTAATTAATTTATATTAAAAAGATGCTATTGCGCCTCTTTCTTGCGTTGAATAGTAATCTTGGGTAATGGGCATAGGCCCAGATCAATATCTATTTTGATTTGAAACTGATAGAAAGAAAAGGCCTTCGGTGGGAACGAAAAGTGTTATTACAAGCTTTGAGAGTCCCGGAGTTGAGCTGGCTACTCAATCAATTGCTTCAGTGATGGTTGCTTCATCAAATCAAAGATAGGTGGCAGGGTCAGACTTTGAGAAAGAGTCCACTGCTGTCCAGTCATAGTCAGTAGGAGCAGCTCCGGCACCTCTTGTATTTTTACAGCGGTTTCACTCGTTGCCTCAGACCTGAGCTTTCAGGCTTCGAGCTCTGATCGATCCAATTTCCAAATCTCAATCTGGCCTTGTAGTACTTCGCTATCCTCTGTTGGTAAGTAGCCATTCTGACCTGAGCTTGCTCTCTTAACTCTTCAATTAGGTCGAGGTTGGTCTTCAACTCTTCTTCGTTTTCTTTCTTAGAAAAGTGTTCAACTCGGAAGCTCGGTATTCTAATTTCAACAGGCGCCATGGCCTCGGTCCACAAAACGAGGCTGAATAGGGTCTCTCCTGTTGGGGTCTTACTAGTAGTGCGGTAGGCCCATAGTATGCTTGGGAGCTCTGAAGCCCCTAGGCAAAAGCTTTGTCCAAGCTCGTCGCAGAAGCCATGAATGAAGTACTATCCTCTTTCTTTGTCACCTCGGATTGGCTTGAGGATAATTTGCGTAGCATAACGAGGCAGCAATTACATCCTTTTGTAAAGCATTACAAATGAAATGAGATCTGGGGGATGGATCCTCAAAAAAAATAACTGAATCATCAAACTCCTTAGCATTTCGAGAAAGCAAATGCGCTACTGAATTTCCAGATCAAAGCACCAACGAAACCTCAACATGTCTCAACCTCTGCAGCTCCAGATTCATTTCTTCAAAAAAGAGTAGATGCAACTTCCGAATTCCTACCTGAGAATTAATGAGAGATTTCAAGTCACCTTTTCATTCAAAGTGAATCTCTAATCTCTAAAAAGAAGGAACTCCTTCTTTACTGAAAAGGCTATTGCATAAGAAAGAATATAGTATGAGATATCCTCCCACATTCGATTCTCAGAAAGAAAAGAAGTTGAAACATCCGATTTTGGTCCATCTACTTCAGCTATATGCTTAACACATGCGTCAAGAACTCCGTTTTCGGGGTAGCAGCTCCACCTTCTAATAAGACGCCCGCTGCTCACCTCGACGTGCTTTAGTTGCTTTCCTATCTTATGATAGAAAGAAGAGTTGAAGGCAAAACCACTAACTGTTGAAGGCGAGGTTTAACACTTTTAGAGACTTTTCCTTTGTTGATCGGCCCTAATTCGGCATATGGGGCATCTTAAAGGGTGAGGCTGTTTCCGATCTTTAGAATAACAAATAGGATCCTTCCTTCTAGTAAGCTCGGAATAGGCACTAGAGCGCTTTTCTTCTCTTTCCAGCTCTGTAGCGCACTTAGCAGCTTGAATGCCTTTTTATATGTAATGGGCAAAGGCAGTGATTTCATGTCAATCGGTGTGGCTCCAGTTTGGTGTTCCAGCTTAATTATTAGTCTTTCTAGCTTCAAGAGAATTTACCTTTATACTTTGAATTACTCTTTCGGGAACGAACTCTTTCCAAGCACGAATTCCAGTCCTCCCAGCAGGCTTTTTCCCAGCTGCAGCAACAGTTGCAGATGATGCAACCGTCAAATCCTAGCACAGAGTTCCCAAGCTCCTAAACGGCAGTGGCCTGGGCTTGCACCACAAGCAGTTTCCAGCACTTCTGCTACTACACTCCCTACAGATGTTCCTCTGTCTACATCTGCTCCTACTCCAGGCGTTATGAATCAGACAGTAGCCCCTGTAAAATGCAATTGGACTGAGCATACTTCCCCTGAGGGATTCAAGTACTATTCAAATAGCGTAACTCGTGAAAGCCGGTGGGAGAAACCAGAGGAATTGAAATAAAAATCCGAAAGGGAAGGGCACAGAAGTACACCTACGCACTGGTACGTAATAAATAAAGCAAAGATGCGGCCTAAGCGGAGTGAGTCTTAATCAAATGAAATGGACAAAGACCTCTTAAAGAAAGGGCTTTTTCAGCTGCATCGCACTGCCGCATAAACAATGGATCCGCCGGGCTGGATGAGCAACCTTCTCTGGAAAAAAAGTAGTGAAAAGCCATGTCACTTGGAACGGAACTGGTTGCTTACTTACTTTTAGTAAGACCACTTTGGTAAGCAAAATTC
>JAOQMR010006483.1:0-10815 GCA_027563865.1 Erythroxylum pelleterianum | reverse complement strand
TGTAAGCTAACTTTTGATTGCCTTGTGTTTTGTAAAAGATTTTATGTGTGAACTTTTGATACTGTTGTTGAAATTGCATTGAGTTGATATTGCCTTGAACAGACTTTAAAGTCCTGAAGTTGTGGTTGGATGTGAATATAGAAGTGTGTTTAAAAGTGTTTGTAGCTTTTGGGATTTTTAAAACACAGCCATTATGCTGCCCAAATTTTCCAACGAAAAGAAAAGAAAAGAAAGAATAGACTTTCAGTTAGCCTTGCATAGTCGGATTAAGGATACCGTGAGTGTTTTTAGCCCGGCTATGCGGCGGTTGTCATGGGCCCGATGTGGTATTGGGTCATGACATTAATCACTTTAATAATCCTAATGTATCAATTCCAAATGAATATATAAGTAATTGAGTTATAAAAACAAATCCGCATAGTATATTATATTGAAAATAACTATTATTTTATTAAAACTAGAATACATTTTATAAATACTTTTGATATGTTTTTATAAATTATTATGTTTATTACTTTTGAAAATAGTTCTTTTACTTTTTTAAAAATCATTATTAATCTAAATTTATATTCATATTTTTTCTTCTTTCTAAATTGTAATATTAGAAAATTCATTCCTGAGTCAGTCTAATTAAAAGTTTTTAAGAGTAATTCCTTAGTGGAAACCTGATATAAGTTTTTATTTTAAGTCCTCCTCGTTTTTAGAGTGTTATAAGCATGCCATATTTCATAAAATTTATAAAATTTTCACTTTTTTCTTTTTAATATATATATTATGTCACAACTTTAAATTATAACAACATATAATTATAATATAATAAAGTTATTAATTTATAAAATATTAAATTACAAAATATTTATATCTTTTTATTTAATCCACTTAATATTTCATTTGAATAAAACTATAAGTCATTAAGTGAAAGTGTAAAATCACTAACTTCTTAATGTTTTAAGTGATATTTTAGGTATAATGAGCTAAATATTAACACAATTTGTGTTAAATGTCATTAAGTCAAGTTTAGATTGAAGGGTGCTACATACATTTGCATATCATTAATGAGAAAATATATTTTAAAATTAAAATATGGAGATGTATTTATTGGTATGATTAATTAGGAATTTTAATTCAATTGATTAGAAATTTGTAGGAAAAATCATTAAGTTAACAGTTATAGTTAAGAATTTCAATTCAATTAATTACAAATTTTAATTTTACTTAAATAATTTATTAGTTATTATAAAAGAGAATTGATAAAACCAAATTCATTAACTATAGAAAATTTTGTTGTACACGAATGATTTTCTAAATCATTTTACAAGAAATGATGCAATTTACGTAATTAAGATAATATCATGCCGAATAGACTAGAGAGTGGAGACTAAGAGAGCATCTAATTGACTAATTGTACTTGTTGGTAAGATCGTCAACAGTTTGGATCCAATCATTTGTATGTTCAAACATTATATTTAGTAATATAATATTAAAATAAAAAGAATATTTAGTAATGTAATATTAAATAAAAAGAAAATTAAAAATACCTTTATCTTCATATATTTGATCAAAATAACCTTCAATTGGTCGATTAATTTCACTAGTCCCCTCTGCAGTAATACTTATGGCTGTAGGAAAATAAAAAACACAATATTAGATAAGATAATATAAAGACAGAAAAAATAAATATATTAAAAAGAAAAGAATTTACTATCAATATCTTCATTATTTAACCAACTTTTAGTACACATAAGGGCTTTCACAGTGCGATAATGAAGTTGACCATGATGAGGAGTAATGACCTGACCACTAGTACTAAATGCAGACTCTGAAGCAACAGTGGATGATGGAATAACTAACAAGTTTCATGGAATGACTTGCAAGATCGGATAATTATGTCCAGACATCTTCCGCCATGACAATATATCGAACGACTCACCTTCAATTTTATGAAAATAATCTGTGGAAAAATATTTATCTAACTCTATTGTATTGTAAGAAATCCTAGTCCTTTTCTCTTTCAAAAAATTTAAAAGAGAACCTGTCAATAATGAGTCAGAAGAAAAGGTCGAACTTGAAACTAAAGTCGGAGTTGAACTGCATGCAACACTACTAAGATCCCAATCATGAGTTTTTTGCATTCTGACTTCATAATCACTATTTCATAGTATGTAGATGCTCTTGAGCTTCACCACTGTATAATGCATTATAAATATATTCACCCCCGTCCATCTTGTATCTCGGGTCTAATATATATAATACTGTAACAATATCTCCAACTTTAAACCAATAAGAACTAAATTTCTCTACCATCCGTTTCGCCATAGTCTGAATAAATGCATTGGAGTCAAACATACATAATGATAAAAGATGCTTTATGTTAGACATAGTGCTAAAGATACAGTGCAAAGTTGGATATTTTGTTCCTAAGAGCAATTCAGTCCAATTATTGAATAATTTCAACTTCATACAAAGTTCTCTAGCTAAGTCCCATTGATCTTCTGATGGTACACAGTTATACTGAGAATCCCTTTCGACTAGTCTAATAAACGGCTGAGCATATGAGATTGCCAACTCTAACATCTTGAAGGTTGAGTTCCATCTGGTAGGACAATCTAAAGCCAACTTCTTTAAATTTGGAATGCATAAAATTTGTGCACCATCTTCAAAAGTTTCAACTCTTTTAGGAGTTGCACTCCAATATAAAACACTATTTCGAATACACTCTATTACTTCCTTTATCGTCTCTAACCCATCCTTCATAATCAAGTTAAGAATATGCGCAAAACAATGCATATGAAATAACTTACCTCTAACCAAAAAACTCCCAACCTATATCTTACCCTTAAACTTCTCAATCGTAGCATCATTTGTGCTACAATTATCAATTATGAAGGAGGATACTTTGTTATCGATGTTCAAATTCATCAAATAGTCTTTCAACATGTTTGCCAATTTTTCACTTGTATGCGACGTTGGCACATAAATGAACCTATCATGAAAAAGCATACCAACATGAATTATAAATTCATAAAATAATGAAAAAAGTAAATGATAACAACATTAAAGAATATAAATTATGTCAAAAGTCTAATGCATAACTTCCAATCATTATCAATATAATATGTCGTCACTGCCATATAACCTTTCTTTTGGTTATCGGTTGTCCATATGTCCGTTGTTATGCCAATTCGTCTTTGAACACTCTACAATGTTCTTCATGTTTCTATCTTCTTGTCCTCATAAATTTGAAAATATCATTCCTCAATGTATTTCAACTTGGAACCTTGAAAGTCAGTTGGAGTGAATTAATAAATATCCTGAATCTTTTGCTTTCAACCATAGACAATGGTTGTTCATCTCCAATAATCATATTAGCCATTAAAATCCTTGATCTATGGTTTTCAAAAGTTGTTACGGTCATTTCATTCTTTCCTTTCATAAGGTTAGGGGTAAAAAATGTTTGACCTTCTAAAACCATCTTCCTTCTAGTACATGATTTCATATGTCTCTTTAAATAAGATGTTCCACCTTTCGAACCACTCAAATACAACTTTTGACCTGCCTTTTCAATTTCGTCAGTCGATATAGTCTCCTTAAAATGATTCTAAATTTCACTTTTATGTTGAGTAACTTGAGTTCTAATTGAACTTCTATTGTCACTTGGTGCCGGAATAGAAGTTTCCAATTCTACCTCCGATATTGGATTAGAACTCTCAATTGAAGGAATATTCTCATCCATTTGACAAAAAAGTATAAATACTTGAGGTTAGAAATAAGAATGTATTAGGAAATGACACATTCTTAATCAAAATACTTTGCCTACATTCTAGTTAAAATATTCCATATAAAACAAAATGTTCAATAAAATCAAAGAATCAGCCTAGTTATTTCCCCAGATTCAACGTTCCTATCTATTAGAAACACAATGAATATACGGAATCCATATATTCTGTTCACATATATGGAATCCAATATTCACTTCCTAATTTCCTTATGTCCTTTAAGACAATTTAACAAATATAAAAAAGTGTGAATTAATCATCGTGCTAAATATCGTCCTGAACCATAATAAGTACCAAAATTCAGGACTTTGCTAACTTTGAATATGCTACAGTGTCCAAGTAAGTTAAGTTGATCATTTACAAACATCAGACAAGCTTCTTCGAGTAATGCATTGGGACTGATGAAACTCAAGGCAAACCATAAACCTACAATTTCTCAAGCTAATATGTCATATGAAGATGTGCTGAGTGACAAAGCTATGTTGCCTATTTCACGCGATCTTGCTAAATCACGATACTATATGTATTAATCCTCTAAAAACATTTGCATTACACTTTTAAATCTGACATATAAATCCATCTTTGTGTATATATGCATCCTACATTTAAATTGGTGAAACCTAAATATATGAATTTAACTCATATGTATGAAGACATTTACTTACAATAATTTTAATGGAGTAACTCTTTAATGTATTTGTCTTGTTGAAATTGAAATACAGATTTAAGTACTTAAGTCACATGTGTACAAGTATAGATTTTGAGTATACAATTTTATCGAAGTAAGCAATCGTTGACAAACCATACTTAGTGTTGTTTACTAATTCCAGGGTTAGTAAATGAAATATCTTTAAATTGGATGCCTCTGTAGTCTCTACTCTTTAGCTGCATCTATCCCTACTAATATCTAATTTCTTATTCCATGGTTCTCTTGTAAATAACTGTTTGAAACAAACAAAAACTCATGCCCAACATTTATGCACATCTTTTATTTCTTTAGTCCATATATAGCCATACCCCACCTGAAATTCCTCCTAATTTTCCTGAATTTTCAAGTTACTAGCTCCAATAAGTGGCATGTCTCTTACTGTAATTCACATGTCTAGAATTACTGTAAGATATTTTTTTCAAAAAAGATTCAATAGATCGTAAAGTGAAAAAATGTGAACAAAAAGCTTTTAAATGAGCTAGTGGGTATAACCGTATAAGAGAAAGCTAGAAAGGTTACTAAGAAAGCTAAAGGATAGAAGTTTCTAAAAGGTAATTTAGGGTGCCCATTTAACAGTTATAGTTGAGAAAGAAAAGGGAATGGAACGACTCTTTTTTCATATACACGAATATGTCTACAAATCATATCACAACTCATTTCAGTAACACATCAAAAAACAATATGCAATCTTCTTTCACTCTCTCATTATCATCATGAACCTCTACTACCATATGATGTAATAAAGAAGCAAAACAGCTAACAATCAAGAATGCAACATTTCATGAAACACTATACATGCATTATCCCATGTTCCTAATATTAACATACAAAGTTCTCAAATTAGCCAAATTAATTCTTAAAATAACCAACTATTAATAAAAAACCTAATTTGAGAAGAGAGAATGAGAGATTACCTTATTAAGTATGTTGGACCGTTCACTGTTGGTTGTTTTGAGTGTTGGTGACTTCACAATTCACATAGCCGACGATAAAGGACAAATGATTTGAAGAAGAATAAAGAAGGAAGAACATGACATGAAGAAGAAGAACAGAGGAGTGAAAAGTGTGGTGTGAGTGAGAGTGAGAGTGAGAGTGAAAGTGAAAGTCATAGAAGTAGTAGTTGGGTAAGAGGTCAGGGATGAAGGGATGGACTGTTAATGCTGGCTGGCTGCTACATTGTGTTGTTTCGTTTAATGAGAAGCAAAACAATGACATCATTTTTGTGTCGTTTTTGCTTTCAACAAAATGACGTCATTTTGTTGAATATTTTAAGTTTTGTTTTATAACTTAAACGACGTCGTTTTGCTCTTAAAGCAAAATGATATCATTTTGTTGATTGAAGAAGTAATTTTAAACATACTCAAAATGACACTGTTTTGTTATAAACTAAATGACATCATTTTATTTGTAACTCTGGGTAGGCTATGGGCCACGAGCCCGGTAGCTTGGCTCGAGCCATGACCCAACCCGACCACGTAGGCTCTTTCTTAGAGAATACTTCTACAATCTTGTATTGATATAATTATTTAGAGGTCTCATATTTCTTTGCTCTATTTTTTTAACCCCAAATAACTCTTTAAGGTGCAAAATTATAGTAGAAGCATTCATGTTTCAATGGCACCTTTAAAGCTCATGAGATATACTAACCAATATAATACATATAGCTCATCATTAATATGGCAATGATATCTCCCCTAATCATCATCAATTGATCCACTTCAGGGTTCGATGGAATTTTAGTGTAAAACATACACTTCTTTTCTTTCTTGATAACAATTCTTAATTTTTGAAACAAATCAAAGAAGATGGATCCAATAAGTTTATTAGCAGTATTGATGCTCCTTAGTTACAACTATTGGTTATTTTATCTAGCAACCCATATATGTCAAAAAATAAATATTATTTTATGCCACAAAACTAAATAAAATAAACATTTTAATAAAATTTAATTACTCCCACTATTTTATTAAAAATATTAGACCTTACAACTATTATCAAAAAAATAAGTTAATCTCTTTAGTGAACTAAAATCTGATTTAAACTTAGTTGATCTTAAATTACTAAACAAACCAATTCAACTTGAATTAAGTATGTTAGTCCCTGTGGTACCTAAGAGGGGGATTGAATAGGGTGTTTACAAAAATAAATAATTTTGTTTTAACCAATGTACTCAAATAGCAACAATCAATATGAATAAACATAAAGAAATTGTTTAATATAAATTAATCAAATAATTGAATAATTTAAAGAGGATAGGGAAAAGAGAATACAAACTGATTTATAGTGGTTAAACAAACAACTTTACCTACATCCACTCCTAAGACTCTTATTGGAATTTCACTATAGTTCTTCTTTCTAGGCAAAGAGTAACCTTTACACAATCTTTATCAGTAAAGAGGAAGCTCCTTATCATCTTCTTCTAAGGTGGAAAGGAATCTCAATCTCACTTATATCAACCTAAATACAATAATATATTGCAGCAAAAAAAATATAACAACTCAAAATACCTCACTTGATCACTTGATAACTCCAAAATGACTCACTCACACAAATATGGCAAAATGATTTTCAAATAATTGAAAAAAATCTTTGAAATATGTGTATACAACACCCAAAACTTTCTTGATGTTAAAAACAATAAGAAAGCACCTATTTATAATATGTTGGGACCCTAAATAGCCATTGGAGCAAAAAAAAAACTGTTATAATGACAATATATAGTACACTTCGACCGGTATACATTTACAACATTAAATTCACTGCCTTTTGGGCATTGGCTAACTAGTACACATATTGGTCAACCAATATGGTACATTAGTTGACCAATACATTAACCAATATTGCTACAAACTCCTGTTATTTATATTGGTTGACCAATCACCCAAAAAACATGATTTTAACCAATGTTATGAATACCGTACTAGTACTAATATTGTATTTGATTCTGGTATGACACTGTACTAGCACTGGTTAATAACACTAACTTTGTCTTAAAAATCTTAATAATAAAAATTTAAAATAATAATAATATATTTATTTTTCTTAATATTTTTTCACATATTTCATATATAAATAATAACCAAAACTATCATTTAAAGAAAATTTTAAAATTAAATTTATATTATTAATATAATCAAATGGATACTAAATATAAGAATCTAAATCATATAAATTAAAATATGTTTTTAACAAAAAAAACAATTGAATTAAAAGTCATATAGACACCATAAAAAGTTATTATCATAATTCTTAATTTTGACAATAAAAATAATGTTATCATAATTATAATAAATTAAAAAGATAAATGACTTTTGTCTTCTTAATTATATTTTATAAATTAACTAATTAACAATATATATTAAATATTACAATATACAATTTATTTTCAATTTTACAAAATTTAAAAATATATAAAAATAAAAAATGCACATATATAAACCTATAAAATTAAAATTTAAAATAATGAAAATACATTAGTAGTAATTATGTTTTGTTATCATCAAACCATCAATTAGAATCTCCCTAGGTTCAACTATCTCCTTTTTTATGATGAAAAAATATTTGTGATATCATAGAATAATAAAGAAGTTAAGCACACAAATAACTATCAAGATAATAATTGGCTTGCCCTTAATTCATGCATAAAACATAATTCAATATCAAAAGTTCTTAAAAACAAAGAAATATCCATATATAAAGATTACAAAACTCATTCAAACATATCATACAAACTACAAGAAATACAAAAATGTCAAAACAATCACTCCCCTTAATTCTAATATCACTACTCTCTCTCCCTTTATGGAATCATAAAAAGTCATTAAAAATGTAAAAAGTAATGTTTCATTCTTCAAAATAACTTGATACAAAATCAAAACATATTTGAATAAAATTGAAAATATTTCTCACTAAAGAGTATTATTGTTCAAAAGTCAAAACAGAAAGTCAATTTTGATAGAAACATCCCAAACAAAATTAAAGATGTATCAATATAGTTAAAAGGGAAAGAAATTTTAACGCTTTTTACAATTTAAATATAAAGGCATCAATTTGAAAAGATAGGTTTTAATTAAGAAAAGATTGAAAATCTCGAAATTTAAAACTAAAAAAAGGAACAAATTTTCAATTTGATGCAATTTCAATACGCATTTTATGAAATAGGGGATGATTTTTTTCAAGGAAAAGAGTGAATTGTCTGGGTTTAGAGAATATAAACATAAAATATGAGAATAGAAGAAAATAAGTGAAAGAGATATTAAAAATATGAGGGACTGGTCATCCATATGTTTAACTAGTGTTTGTGTTTAAGAGATAACAAAAAGTAAGTAGTAGAGGCATAAAACAAAAACTGTTTTTAACTTAAAATATGATGATAGGCCCCTTTCTTGAAATGACCCTGACACCCCACGGTGGCCCTCTAATGAATATCTGATCCAACTGGAAAGTTCCTGTGGAGCTAAGCCCATTGCCCTTTTAAGGAAAAGCCTTAACTCAACATTAATAAATATAACTAGTGGAGTTTTTTTTTCAAATCATTTTATTAACAATTTTAGTGGCATAACGACTACATTTTTTATATTTCAAAATTTTCCAAAGCCCTTGAAAATGTTCAAAACACTTCTATATTTAAACCAAATTCTCCACTACAAATTTTAAACTTCAAGTCCACTCACAACCAACCTTAAACAATTAAATCAATTAATTTTAAAAAGGCTCAAACATATTCATGCATTTAATTAAAAACATTTATACACATGCATTCTTTACACAAAAATACATTCAAAACATATTCATAGATATGCAATAGTTCCCAAAAAGTATTTACAAGTAAAAAATGCGTACACATCAACATGTGACGAAGCAAACTACTCTTGAGGTGGAGTCCTTGCTGCTAAAGCCCCTGAACGTGCACCTGGAAGGTTTTATTTTAGAAACAGAAAATATAGTATGAGTTTGATGCACTCATATTTTCTTATCTTTTATACTTTTACAGTTAGTTTTTATTCTCATTTGATGTATAAATCACGTGACTTTCATTGATTTTATCATTTTAGGTGTTTTAGGTGTCAAGTGAAGAAAATCATGCTAAATAGGGAGATTTAGGACTTTTGGATGTCATTTTCAGAGTGAGGAGGTCGAAATACCTTAAGGTGACCAAAGTTGCAGAAATCCTAATCCTATAAGGAATCCTACTTCAACTAAGATTTCTACATTTCGGAAGATTCTTGTTCGCCACTGCAAGAAATGGATCTAGGAACAATCCAGACAGTCAGGGGACATGTAGATTAGGAGAAATGAAGATTTCTAATTTTTAGAAAAAAAAAGTCCTACCCTTGTAAAGATCCTAATTTGAAAAGGAAAGAAAAAAATTCATTTCTACTTGGAAAAGAAATCATATCCTTGTAAATATCCTAATTCTACAAGGAAAGAAAGGCCTACTTTTACTTGGAAAAGAAATCATATCCTTATAAAGATCCTAATTCTACAAGGAAAGAAAGACCTACTTCTACTTGGAAAAGAAATCCTCTCCTGCAAGACCTCCTCCAATATAAATAGGGTCTTTAGCATTAGTTTAAAGGGGTATTCATGTTTTCTCTCTTCTTTGGACGTGAATCTCTCTTCTGCTCTTTCTTTCTCCTACGTTTTCTCTTTCTCTATGGGTAGAACCCTAGTTTTATTTTCTTCTCTACTTCTTCTTCTTATATCCGAATTTTGCACTATGTTTTCAATGATGATTTTTAACTTTTTTTGTACTTAGAATTATGAACTAAATTCTCTTTTTCAATTGTTGAGGCTACTAGCTAAATTCATGGTTGATTTTATGAGAAGCATGCGTATACAATTGATGAATCTATGATTGGAAATTTGTGGTCTTGATCTGGACATGATTGCTGAATTATGCATGTGAATTTGAAGTTATGAATTCAAATTTTGTATGAATAATTTGTATGCTATCTGAGTAATTTAATTGCTGGACAATAAATTGATTAGATTAAATAGTAATAACTAATTACAATTGAAGCTTGTATGTAGGTTTTAATTAATTGGATCAAGACATAGGTTAATTTTATGCATGCTAGCTTTGTTGAAAATTAATTTAGGTTCAACATACTTGATTTTAATCTTAATGCTCTTGTTATTGTATTGTTCATGCTAGTTTTGGATTAATGCAGTAACAAGAAGTTGTTGCATGTCATGCTTGTTTTCAATGTATCTATCTTTGCTTAATGAACCCTAATTTTCCAATCTAAGGTATAATTCGTTTTCAATGATTAAAAACAACCTAAGGATTTAGTGAAAACCTTTGCAATTGGTCTTTAATTAATCTGA
>JAOQMR010006476.1:0-10816 GCA_027563865.1 Erythroxylum pelleterianum | reverse complement strand
AAGTTGGGCTTACTACGGGTTTTGGTGGCATTAAGCCTACCCATTCCCTAGTGCCAACACGGCCCAAGAAGGCAGGTTGTGTCACAAGCCCACACAAAGAAATCACAACAATTACAATTGACTTCTTCAAAAATGGTAGCACTTAGTCTATAGTTCATTTAGAATTTAGAACCACCTCAATCGGAGCTCTATAGCTCAAGATATGCTTAAAAATCCAAAGTATGTTTATGGCCTAATCGTGCTCTCCCCCCTCACTTCCTTTCCATTAAAATTTTTGAATTTAACTCCAAAAGCTATCAATCATTATGGAGAGGTATAAAAATGTGTTAGGAATCTATCGCCTCAAGAATCATCTCAATCGGAGGTCGGACGAAGAAGTTATGGCCAAATGAATCTAACATGTTCATGACCTTACTCCTATTGAACATGCCTTGGCGCAATTGCCATAACTTTCACTATAGGTGTCAGATTGACTTCGTTTTTGGACGGTTTGAAAGAATACATCTAGGGTGAAGACACAGAATTGAAATTCTGTCGTTTGGAGGGTCAAAACATATAGGCTGTGTAACCCAACATGGGCAGGCAGTGTAACCTTCGGGTGTAATAGTGCTCCTGCGCTGGAAACACACAGGCTGTGTGATTTTACACGGTCAGACAGTGTAACATTCGGGTGTAACAAATTTTTCACCCTCCAAAACCCCTCCAAAGGGTCCTAAACCGATCCTAACATCCCCTTACCTCAAATTCTTCTCCAATACCACCTTTCTAGTACCAAAAACCAATTCAAATCCATTTAATTACTAAAAACATCATTGAAACTCAACTCCAAAGGATTCATCACCCATAATCTTCCCAATTTCAACAAGCTATTCTAACACTAACAACATTTGGCAATCTCAACCACGGATAAGCACATCCATCATTCTCAAACTTTAAAGAAACATAATCATACAAAAAGAAGTTCTCAATTCTCATTCTCATTTAAAAACAAAATCAATGTTTGAATAAGCTTTACTTACATATCAACACATACATCAACTTAATACAAAATACAAAAGATGCTCATGTTTGATATGCCTATAAAGCTAGCCAAAAGTTACTAACTTAATATAAAAGACTCCTAGCTATCTTGGAGTTTCCCAAATGCCTTGCAAGGGTCGTTACTCTTCTCGATTTCTACTTGAGAAGGAAAATTATGGGTTGAGCTACACAACTCAGTGGCTAACTTAGTCATAGCCATTAGTGTTAAGCCACACAATCAAACATATACAAATATCCATAAATACAAACCATGAAGCTTAGCATTCACAATTTCCATAAACATCTCATAATTCACGACAACATCCCATTAAACACATTTGATGTCATTTATCATCCAAGCATCACACACAATTTGCATCATAACTTAGCACATCAAAATGCAAATGCACACACAAATTTTACTCCGTGAGCAAAACAAAGAAATCAAATTTTACTCCGTGAACGAAACGAGTCCACTTTTCGAATCTCGTGGACCACAAGCGAGCAGCCAGGAGAAGGCTTTACGTCGACGTTCACGTGACTACGAAACGGTTCTTCTCTCTCCTAAACACAAACAAATCGCATGCTTAATTCGATCATTCACAATCTCACATTCTCATGCTTAATTCAATCATTCACAATCTCATATTCTCATGCTTAATTCAATCAAAATTCCATGATAAAAGGCATAGCATAATCATGCTCACAATTCAATCTTTATCACAATGTCATACATCTTTCAATGCATAACATAACATAAAACACATCATAGCAATTCAAATTTATCAATTCAAGCATATACATACATATATATGCACACACAAGGCATTTTGCCCATTACACAATAACTATAAATAAATTACCCACCATATACTCTTGAAAATCCAAATTCAATGGGTCCCGTCCTCTTGCTCTTAGGTAGGTTGTCCTTGATTTCCTAACACAACCAAATTTGTCATTCAATTTCTAATTCAAATGGAAATCCCCAAATTTTCATAATCACAACAAAAAGAACTTAACCCTAATCAAGCTCAAATTTAACCTACCCATAATCCATATAGGTTAGAAAACCTAAAACCTAACTTAGAAACCCTAAGGCCAAATGGGTCTCTCCATCTTCTTCTTCCTCCAAACATTCCCAACACATAACCCCTTTCTCTCTCTACAACTTCTTCATTCACAACACAACAACCTATTTCTTTACTAAAGCAAGAAGAAAAGATGAAGAGCTTGCCTTTAAAAGCTTGATTCTTCTCTTTTTTCCATGATTTTTCCTCCTTTTTTCCCTAGCTTTTTTGAATTTTCTTCTCCTTCCCTCTAATTCACGTTTTCTCTTCTTCTCTTCTCCCACTCACAACATCTTTCACTTCTTCTTCTAATTTTAAGACACAAAATAGCCTATTCTTCCCATTTTGCCCTTCACTTAAATGGACTTTCCCATTTTACCCTTGTTTTATCTTTTATGTCTCTACACCTTCAATCCATTAACTCCACATTAATTCTAACTAACTCCCCATCTTTCCAACTAATTTCAATATTTATTCATGCCTACTAATTTAATAACCAAACAATAATTGAACAAACAGACAAGCATACATAAATCATTAAAAAAATAATAAGTAAAAATTTAAAACAAATCGGGATCCAACATATATTCTGTCAAATTTTTATTTCCAATTCTTAATTAAGGAATGCCAACTTGGCGTCTGGTTCCGGATGTAAGTAATTCATTCCGTTGGGAGGAATCTGGTAAAATTGTCCCTGCCGAAAGAATAAAGGATGCAACAACAATCTTCACTTCTTTAAGTAATGATCGTTTGCCTTCTATGACCAATTTTCTACTTGAAGGTGTATAGTATCATCTGAACAACATCAATTTCCTTATTATATACATCTTAATTCAAACATATGAAGTTGTTATATTAACATTTCATGGAATATATTACATTTTTTAAGCTTTAATGAATCTCAAAGATGACATGTATGCCGAAGGACGTAGGAGTAATGACGCAATGATCGATGAAGGATTAAGCAAATCGGTTGATTTGGAAAAGTTGGCAATTCCACATAGCTCATCTAAAAATTCATGTACGTATATGTATTCAGGATAGGTTCCATTATCCCTTTTTAATATGACAATATGTAAGTTCCTTCCTATTGTGTTGCAGGTAAACCATTTCCGAACGTTTCACCAACAAACTTAGCAATGGAGGAAACGTTGTTGCAAGAAGGTATTCAAAACCAAATA
Source organism: Erythroxylum pelleterianum (assembly GCA_027563865.1). NCBI lineage: Eukaryota > Viridiplantae > Streptophyta > Magnoliopsida > Malpighiales > Erythroxylaceae > Erythroxylum > Erythroxylum pelleterianum. Next base: position 7,548 of record JAOQMR010006476.1, on the reverse strand, counting down.
CGTGCAGGAAGAACATTTACTATTTCCATTGGAGCATTCGAACACGCGAGGAACCTTCTCGAGAATCCACCTATCGGGGAGTCCTTTACCTTTACCAACTCTCATATTAATTGGAATCTATCAAAAAATTAATATCATTGTCATGTATCTCTGCAATACACATGATTGTGCTATAAACTAGTTATATTATTGCACTATAACTATAACAATTATTCTCATTACTAAATTCAAAGTGATGATATGAAACAAATCACCTGAATTCCTTTTACATATATTATGTAAAATATTAGATTTAGAATCAAATTTAAATATTTCAAGGAGAATTCAATAAACAAAAAATTTCGGGTACAAATATGGGACCAAATAGACAACATCAGGTAATGCGGCTCAGACTTAGAGGCATGTTTGAAGGGACTTACTGTGAGGGTGGCCCATCACAGACTCCAGCTGCAACTAAGTCACCACCACCACCACCTCCAGCACCTACAGTTGCAGGAACATCATCATCTGGGACTGGTGATACGTACCAATCCAGTAGTCATATATCATCCAATAAAGTTATGGAAGATGAAGGAGACGAGATGCAACTTGGATCTGAGGTTCCTGATGGCGGAAAGTATATAAAAATATCAGATAAATAGTAAGTGAAACCACATGAAACACTATATGTTTATTATAAACTTATATGCTTAAATTTTTGCAAATTTATGAACTTATTTGTTCTTATATTAGGTTCATTCCGTCTAGATTGTGTTCAAGACAAATGAAATCTACATTTAAAGAGAGGATTGATCCTGAGGTTTATTCATGGAAGAAGATCTCTGAGGCCATAAAGGCATTTTACTATCAGGAGTTTGAGGTACAACATGTGATAAATATTTTTTTCTTTTTGTTGTATACATTAATAACATACATATAAATAGATTATAAGCTTCAATGCATTTATTCCTTTTATTTTTAGAAAACTTTTTACTGAAGTTCTGAACTTGACGGGATAATACATAGTGTATGGGAGCCGCGAGCTCGTACACGTTATCGCGATTTTATTAATCAGATACACAATGCTAGTGTACAACCCTCTTTCATTTCTGAGTCCACCATTGGCTGGAGTACTGGAGATCGCCTGAGGCAATGCTCATATCGGGCCATAACTCCACCAACAGACATGGTAGGTCAAGGCCAGATAGTCTTCCCATTCATACTAGAGGATCAATTACTCACCATGAGCATGCAGAGAGACTTGTGCCATATTTTAATGTAAATTGATGTGTGAATGTTGTGATGAACATATATGTGTAGTATGCCCAATGATCATGATTGTGTGGAGTAATTTGTTGGTGTCATTTACGGTTGTGTTGAGTACTTTGCTTTCTTGAATAGGGGGTAATATCATAAAAACATAAGAGACTCTGCCAAAATTTTTATAAATTATAGTTTAACTTGTTACTTTTCATTGTTATGCAAGAAAAGTCTAGGGCGTTAGGCCTACACCCCATCAGTTGTTCTTGCATACTCACGCTAAGAAACATGACGGTGTGACATTCGTGAACAGCCGATTTCGAGAACTAAATGTATGTGAATTTCATAGTTTAATATTCAATCTTAATAATTATCACTTACTAATTATAATATAAGCGTTGCCTCCTAATAGGACTAAATACAACAAACAATTAGGCAATAGTTGCAGGATGAACAACCTGTTGATGAGACCTAGGTATATTTTGATTTAGTGGGTGGTAGGGACAGTTGGGGAAGGATTTTTGGCCCAGGCTCATGTGCCAACACATTTTTTTCGCACTCTTCTACTATGTCGACAACAACAGCATCTAGTTTAGAGCTGATAAAGCGACGTATCAATCAGCTTGAGGCCACAGTTCAGACGTTGATGGAGGTAATAACTAAGCTCAGAAATGACATGGACCAAATGAGAACGAAGGATATAAACTCACATCAGCCACGCTCACCAGGACAATAGGATTATTGTTTTCATTAATTTGGTTTTCATTTATGTACTATTTAATGTTTTAATTATCAGTTAGGAAAGATTTTTTTCTTTTTATGATCATTTAACTTTTTGTATAAACAAATTACATGGGCTCAAAATCCTAAAACTTATGTAACAATAATTTATAATTGTTCAAATTGAAATCAAATTTCACGACCAGATTTTCAAAAAATTGTTATTCAACTAGACATTTACAGAGTTTTAAAGGTGACTTCAGCGATCTAACAGCTTCCACCTTTGGATTAAGCAATCAAGGGTATATTTGATTAAGGGTTGAAATTACCGACGGCATGGGTTTTCGAAGGTAATATATTACCGAGGGAAAACAAACACCATCGGTATAGTTGGTAGGAATTTTCCAACGGAACCATCGGAATATATTTCAACCCTCTCCTACAGTTCCGTCGGTAAATTCCTACCAACTATATAGGTTTTTCTGTTCCATCGGTAATATATTACCGATCGTATTGTCTTACCGTCGATAACATATACCAATCGTGTCCGTGCCGACATCAAACTCCGTCGCACTATTAAATTTAGTTACCGACGAAATCTCCGAAGTTTCCGCCGAAAAATTCCGTCGATAATTGCACTTCTTCTTATAGTGATGTACATTGATATGAAAGCAATTAAGTTTTCTTGGAGTTGTAATCGTTATGCTTTTATGATATTATTAGCTTATAGGTTGCATTTGAATTAATTAAAAAGTATTAAATACTAATTTTCTCCTTGAATTAGTTTTATGAAAATGTTTTTATAGATGAGGATGTGATTGCAATTTGAACACCAACATAATAAAAATGTGAATTTAATGAAGGAACAATTAGATCATTATCAAATAGTGCCTATGACAAATCTAACTTTATATGTTATTTTGGTAAATAACATGATTTAAGTTCTTATTTGTTTGGACTTATTCCACGAGAAAATGTTAATCACTTCCTTTTCCAAGTAGTGAGCTCTTCATTTTCCAAGTTGGGGTGTGGTTTAGAAATTTCCAAATTGTTTTTGAAAGAACGTAGGGGTGTAGTTTTGCAAAATCTTTGATTTACTGCAATCATTTATAGCACAATCAAAAACAAAAAAAATTAACACACAAATATAAATCAACACCAAAATTTGGTAACGCAGCTCAACACATCTTGTCTACGTCTGTGGGTCCTTACCTAACTTAATTATTTCACCAACGACAATAGTTTTATACAAGGCTTTATTGAGTCGACACCACTGAACCATTGACCATATCCTTCGTCCTCACCAGTGCCAACCCTGCCCAGGGCCCACTAGTAGAGGGGGGCCCCATTTCAATACCCCCCTCTCTATAGATTTTATCTTATGAAGTGATGCGCAAGGACAGAGCAGTGATGCTTTAAGTGTTAATGTTAGCTTATAACGTTAGACTCATTAAACTTAAAGCATCACTACACTTTCAGGGTTTGTCTTGTGCCTCAAAGATAAGGCTTGTGTGTTGGTTTTAACATAGTAAGCAGTATCCTCTTGGCCCTCTTCATACATATTTAATAAGTTAAATATTCATACTAATCCAATTTGAAGCTTTTATCCAGGTGAGGACTTTAATGTTAAATAATGACTATAACGTTGAAGTCATTTAATGCTAATGTTATAATATTGTTTTTAAAGTAAAGGTAAACCTCATGCTTATAAATAGTCTTGAAATATTTAATTATACTTTTACCTTCTAAATTCTTTATTTTCATCAATATATATATTTAAAGTACTCAAACTCAAAAATTAGCAGCAAAAAATTTTACGTTTCTTTCTTCCGAGTTCTGAGTATAATCTAAAGGTAAAGTTTTCGATTTTTAATATATTTTACTCTTTTTTATTTTTAATATTAGATATTAAATTTTTCTATTTATTTTTTCCTGTATCACAGATATAATACCATTTATATATCTTTGTGATATATTGTGAAGCTGTTGGAGTTTGGTTATGCCTGTATACTTCTTCCAGTTCCATACAGATGGTTTTGTTCTTTTTCTAATCCAACTATCTTATAATTAGTTTATATTACATTGCCTAAAAAGCATTTGTCTGGAAGTGAAAAAAGGGAACAAAAAAAGAAAACAAGTAGCACAGTTGATAGAATCCCAAAAAGGAGCAATAAATAAATTTATTAAAAGAGTAGGCTGCTCTAGTGAGAATCCTGAGGACATATATGTATGAGCCTCTAATTTTTCTTTGAGATTTCATCTCTATTGCCAATGCCTTGAAGGTCTCCTTTAGTCTTACCAATTTCCAACAACTTTTCTAGATTTTTGGTACCTCCATTTAACATTCTTATTCCCTTTCCCGTGCTAACCAGCTTCAACTTTGTTTCATTAAGCTCATATAGTTTAGATAACAACATATTCTCAAGATCTTGAATGGTGTTATTCATGGTAGAGTTTTCCTCCTTCAACTTCTTATTTTTCTTACATGTGTGGACCCATTTAGCATATATTTAACTCATAGGCATCATAAATATCTTCCTTTTTATCATCTGAAGTACCGTCATCACTGTCATCATCTGAGATTGAGCTTTGAGCTGATTTGTCTACGTTTTTCTAGGAATTTTCTGATTTACTCACGTTTTTGTCATCAGTTACTTTCTTCTTGCTTGTTGTAAAGCAAGTAACTCGACTTTTGTTGTATAAAGCAACTAACGCAGTACTATTCACAGCTTCTTCTTCACTATTATAATTACTTCCAGATTAATTCTCACTCCAAGTGCTTGTATAGGACTTCCCTTCTCTCTTCTTCAAGGTGTTAGCGCATTCTTCTTTCACGTGTCCAAAGCTTTAACACTCATGACATTGAATTTTCTTCACTTTTCTTTCATCCTTTTGGGTTTTCCCTTGTTGTTTGAAATATCTATTTGATGAGCTCCTACCATTTTGCCTAAAATTGGATCTATCCTTGTTCACTTTTGTTAACCACTTACTGAAATTTCTTGTCAATAATTCCATCTCCTCATTCTCATCGGATTCATCTTCAAATTCATTCATAACTTTGCCAATCTCAGCTTGTAATGCAAATCCTTTTCTCTTCTCTCGATTATCCCTTAACAAATTCATCTTAAAGTTGGTAAGAATCCCAATTACCTTATCCAAAGACAATTTAGTGATATCATGGGCTTTTTTGATGGCAGCAATTTTTCGTATGAACCTCGGAGGCAACGATCTCAATTTCTTCTTAACCAGTTTCAAGTTAGAGTACTTCTTCCCGAGTTGATGTGCTTGGTTTGCTATGTCATGCAGTTTCTCATTGAAGTCTCTAATGGTTTCACTCTCATCCATCTTTAACTCTTCAAATCTCATAGCCAACATCTGAAGTTTTGAGATTATCACAGATTTTGATCCTTCATGTATAGTCTGCAAAGTGTCCCACGCTTCTTTCACCAATTCACAAGTTGATATAATAGCAAAGCAACCTTTATCAACTGCACTGAAAATGGCATACAGGGCTTAAGAATTTTCAAGCACTCTCTCTTCTTCAGCCCTTGTCCACTCAAATGCATCTTTAAACACTACTTCTTCCTTTTCATCAATCGTCACTAGATGTGTCCAGACATTTAAAACTAAGTTCCACGCTTTTGGTCCTTGTGCCTGAATGAATATCTTCATTCCTGATTTCCACATAGGATAATTTGAACCATCTAACAACGGTGGCCTGGTGATTGATGCCCTTCTTTTAAAGCCATAATTGTGAAACAAGGATCTACATCGACTTGATGCACCAAGTCCTGATTTAGTGACCCGCTCTGATACCAATTGAAAGAACGTAGGGGTATAGTTTTGCAAAATCTTTGATTTACCACTGTTGTTTCTAACGCAATCAAAAACAAAAAAAATTAATTGCACAAATATAAATCAACATCAAAATTTGATAACGTAGTTCACTATGCCTTGCCTACATCTGCGGGCCCGTCACTGAGCTTAATTCTTTCACCAATGACAATAGTTTTATACAAGGCTTAACTGAGTCGATATCATTCAACCCTTGACACTATCCCTCGTTCTCATTACTCGTGAAAGAATTTCACACCCAATAGTACGACAACCTCATACTAACCTCAACAGAGGATTTTCTCATACAACGTTTAATGATAACAAAAGAAACTAAACAAATGAAGTAATAAAAAAAATTCAACATAAATAAAAACACTTGAGAAAGAAAAGAAGAACAACTTCCCGATAGGTTCAGCTCCACTGAAGTAGATTTGAAATTTGTCACCACACACTATGGGCTGATTCATGCAAATTCCAGTACCAACTCACAGAGCAGTAACGACATCAATAGTGTAGCCAACAACCATTCTTTAGCAAAAGATAAATGCAATCCACAAAATAACCCAGTTGTGAAGCACATCAACAACACACCCAAAAAGGAAAGCACGATAAGACCACTCACATGAAACTCCCTTATCATACCAGGAGTCTTCTCATCATAGAATTCTCTATATTAACAATCGTAGGCACATCAGTCCTTCAAATCACCAAACTAAAAACCCACAACCTAAAACCAAAAGGATCGTGCAATCAACCAAGAGAGCAAAAGGAGCCACGAACTCATCCAATCTTCAAGTCACACCCAAAACATCACAAAATCTGCAACTCACTTACTCTATGCTTCAACCCACACCCACCTGATACACACATACTCCTATTTTTGTTTTTCACACCCACGCCTACAGCCAACACAAAACTAAGAAAAGACCAAATCACTCACGTAAGGAGCCCAGACGCAAGCCAGGAGTCCTAACTTGGAATCACACACGCAAGGTAATCTTCAACAATCTTATGATGTCTTCCAAATGCATAACAATGTCATACACACATTATCCTTTTCAAAATGGACTTCTTTCACACTTAAACAATTATCCAAAAAACCCAATTCAAATAATAAATATCACTTTGTTACACCTCATCTTAATTTGGATTTAAGACTTGCATTATCTTGAAGATTCAATAATAAAAAATGTGAAAATTAAAAAAAGTTATATAATAAATATCTTAACAATTTCCTTTAAGGTTATCTCCTGTTAACTCCTCATAGTCACCTGTTGCTAAAACTTTTCCAATGGCCTTCCATATAATTCTCTCTTTTGACTTTAGCGACTTTCATTGGTAAATTATATACACTTCCTGCACCGTCAAACTATCAGATTCATTAAACCTTATGAATTTAATGGAATTAGGGAACTCCTTGAAGATCTTCTTCTATGCAAACTCTTACATAACTAATCCTATTTAGTGTTGCTATGTTGTTATCCATACAATCAAGCCTTCCCAAGAAACTAATCATGTGAAGGTGAAGGATTGGCAAGAGAAAAGTTGGAGAAGAGGATTTAAGGTGAGTTTTAATTTCAAAAGTAAAACAAGCCAACAAGGAAACTTATAGTAAAGTAAAACCAACTAGAGGTTGAGCTATTCCTTCTACTAGAGAAAAGCTTGTCATGCCATTCTTTATAATAGTAGAGAAGAGAGATCTAGTCAGGAGAATTTCCACCTAACCTTATTACCAAAAGAGATAACAAAAAA
>JAOQMR010006468.1:0-10817 GCA_027563865.1 Erythroxylum pelleterianum | reverse complement strand
CTTCTTCTTCTTCTTCTTCTTCTTCTTCTTCTTCTTCTTCTTCTTCTTCTTCTTCTTCTTCTTCTTCTTCTTCTGCTTCTTCTTCTTCTGCTGCTTCTTCTTCTTCTGCTTCTTCTTCTTCTTCTTCTCCTTCTTCTTCTTCTCCTCCTTCTTCTTCTTCTCCTCCTTCTTCTTCTTCTCCTCCTTCTTCTTCTGCTCCTCCTTCTTCTTCTGCTCCTCCTTCTTCTTCTGCTCCTCCTTCTTCTTCTGCTCCTCCTTCTTCTTCTTCTGCTCCTTCTTCTTCTTCTGCTTCTTCTTCTTCTTCTTCTTCTTCTTCTTCTTCTTCTTTGGCCGAACCTCACTCTTCTCTTTCTCCTTTGAAATTTTCGAAACTCTCCTCTCTTTGTGCCAGATTCGGTGGTGCCAGACTTTTTATGATATGGAAAATGCATTATGATGTATGACATTGGATAAAACTGAATTGTGCATATGATTATGCTATGCCTTGGAATTGCATCACGACATTTTGATTAAATGGAAAGAAGAAAAAGCATGAGAATATGAACTTGTGATTGATTAAATTGAGCATGAGATTTGATTGTGTTTGGGCGAGAGAGGAACCGCTTTGTAGTCTTCTCCTGGCCTCTTGTGGCCCACGAGATCCTAAAAGTGAATTCATTTCGTTCACGGAGTAAACTTCGATTTCTCTATTTTGTTCGACGGAACTCTCGAGCCAATTGTTTGTACATTTGCATTTTGATATGTTAAGTTATAATGCAATTTCAGTGTTATGCTTTGATTTTAAATTACATCCAATACGTTCTATGTGAAGATGTATTGAATTATGGGATGTGTATTGAAATTGTTAATATTGAGATTTCATTATTGTATTGAGACAAAACATGTATGCCTATATGGATATTGTATATATTTGATTGTTTGGCTCGTTGCCAATGGCTATAAATATATTAACCACTGCGCTGTGTAGCTCAACCCAAAATTTTCCCTCCTCAGGTGTAGACCGAGAAGATTAGCATTCCTTACAAGGCATTCGAAAACTCCAAGATAACTAGGAATCTTTTGTACTAAGTTAGCGACTAATTTGGATAGCTTTATAGGCATATCAAACAAAATCATTTTTTGTATTTTGTATTAAGTTTGATGTTTGTGTTGATATGAAAGTAAAGCTTGTTCAAACATTCATTTTGTTCAGAAATGAGAATGAGAACTTGAGAAGTACAGAATGATTAAGGACATACACATGTTGGATTTTTTTGGCTATAACTTCATCAACCGACCTCCACATGAAGTGATTCTGGAAGCAATGGATTCCTAACATGTTTTTCTACCATTTAAAATTGATATATTTTGGTATTGAATTCAAAAAGATTGATGGAAAGGAAGTGAGGGTTCATTGAAATAACCCTACAAGGAAACCCGCTCACGCTTTTTGACTCTGAATAGTTAGGCTCCGGGAACGAGGTCCAAATTCTTGGTTAGGCTCCCAACATCTTGTGGTATCAGAGCTTAGGATTTAAAGAGTCCTAGGCTTAGAATATGTTGTGCTATGCATTATTGTGATATGTGATAAATTAATAGCATTGTGAATTGATTATTTGCATTAGGTGACATGCATATCAGGCATACATGTAGGAAATAGGATTAAAATAAAATGTCAGCTAATCGTTAGTTTTTCTATTGAAGGAGTGAAATTCCACCTCGTAAGAGGGCACGAGGAGTTTTGCAAGGATTGGTTGTGTTAGGAGCCATTTTCGAAACCCAACCTCGGAATCAAAAATCGAAAAACAAAAAGGGGTGAAAGCGAAAGAACAAAACATAAAGCGAAAGTGGGCCAAACGGCAAAACGAATGAACGAGTGGAAATCAAAAGCAAAAGTCAAAGTGAACGAAATCTGAAGAAAATCAAATCGGATCAAAAAGAAAAGGAGTAAAAAACGTGTGCGGAAACCAAAGAAATCGAAAGGTTCAGAATCAAAGAAAACAAAATGTTTAAGGATGAACTCTTAGCTCTGACATCCGAAAACGCATACTTTAGAACAAGAAACAAATGCGTTGAAAAACTTTAAAGACAAGCCAATCTACCTCAATCTGCTTAGACAATTGGGTCTAAACCCCATTCCAAAATCGGTAAATTTTATTTTTTTCATTCCATATCATTCAAACCAATTTAATGTCCCATTTGAAATTCATCAATTCCAATTTTGCCAATCCATTTAATTCTTCAAATTCTTATCATATCTCATTATTTTAAAAAAAATCTTATTTCGCTTTTGCCATAAAATCCGACATATGTCTAAGTACCATCAATTCATACACAAAAAAAACACTTCAATAATTCAGACCAACAATCACAATCATCGGACCTCCTGTCCGAAATTCAAATGCAATCAATCACATTCATATCATCATAATCCTTCAATACCCAACACATTCACATCTCAATTCTATACACAAATCCATAACTCATTTACATCATGAAATAAATGCTTACACAAATATTAATGGCATTCCCAAGCCATGTTACAATATCAATATCCAAAATCCAAAGTACACAAGATACAACAATCCCTAAATTCTCAACAATAATCTAACTTAAAAACAAAACAAGATGCACACATACAAACAAAAAACCTTCACTTTCTTTTACCCGATCTTCTTCTCATCACCTGGGGATGGGAATGAAGGGGGGTGAGCTTATAGCTCATGGGTAACATGGTTATAACCGAAAAATAAGCAAAATCATTTTCCAAAATTTATTGCCAGTTTATAGAAATTTCACAAAAGAAATTCATCAAATGCTTATTTTTTTCAAAATTACTCAACTTATCAAAGAATTCATGAACAATTTTTAAAACATGGATGGATCACACTTAGAAACAAAACAAGAGCACATAACACATTAGAATGGTTTGGGTCAGTCCAGGAACAGAACGTACTACACATTCCCGCATAGCGGTCCTCTGTAGCGGTGAACTTATGGAGTCCTCGAAGGAGTTCCAATGCCACTAACGGGTATGCGGGAGACGCCTTTTTGACAATTGCACTTGACATCTTATGGGACCTAACCAAATCCATATAAAACAATTTCATACATGAAATTAGATTGCCCGAAGGCACATTTCAGAAACTTAATTTTTCATAATCATCTCCTATCAGATACATTTTCATTCAAAATTTCACAATCTCAATCCAATTCACATAACATATTCTCAATCATTCAAAGAATGCAACAATTATAACAATTATCAAATCATTCAATCACAATGAATTCAACAATTATTCTCGCTAGGCTGGATGAGCATTAAACTAGTCCAACCTCCTATCTTCCAGCTTTCATATCTTTTGATCCAGAACTCCATAATTTACAAAATTGGTATCACTAGAAAGGTAAGAGAACGCTCTACAACTTTCATGAGGAACTTAAAAACCAATTTGGCCAATAAAGGGGTCAAAATCTCAATCAAAGTTACTGCTCAAAAATGCCATACTAAAACAACAACACAACTTCTGAAAATCATAACTTCCCATTCCAAAGTCCAAAAATTCTATACTTTATATCAATGGAAAGACAAAGTCACAATCTATAACTTTCTTGAAGAACTTGAAAGCAATTTCAACCTCTAACTAGGTCAAATTTTCAATCAAAGCTTCTACCATGCGAAAAATCACCTAAACAATATCCAAACTTCAAGCATTCATATCTTTCAAATCCCACATCCACAAATGGAATATAACACATCATTGTACAGCTATGCAATCCCTTGATAACTTCCAAGAAGGTTATTTAATCCAATTCAAACCATATCAATCCAGAATTTGCCTCAAAGCTAGCATACACAAAACCTACCCTTATGGGCATTTTCAAAAACAAAGCAAAATAAACTTAAATTCGAATGGTCATAACTTTCAATACCGATATCGAAAAATGTCATACTTTATAGCGATATGAAGCTATCAAGAAAAGCTATAACTTTCTTGAAGATCATTTTATCAAAATCTTTCCAGATCAACCAGAAAAATTCATGAAAGTTTGAGCTTACGAATCACTTTTTGCTACTATTCATCCCAAATAAAATTCAAACTTACAATTCTCCAAAATCTCACACTTTCACCATTCATATATTGCTTTTCAACTTCCATTCAAATCAATTTATTCACTATAATTGTCATGGTACCCTTACACATACAAATTTACCTAAAATCTCAAAGTCATCAAAAACCAAATCAATTCTTTCCACCTCAATTTCAATAAAGCTCCCACAAAACATACATAACATATGATAAATCATTGGAATCCTACATAACACTCAAGGGAGCTAATAGAGTCAACCAATCCACACCAAATCCAGAAATTGTCTAAAAAATACAACAAACACCATTCCACTCATTAGACAAGGCCATGTTCAAAACCATACTACATCACCTTTTTATTAAACATATGCAAAACACAAGAAAACTCAAATGTCTTTCATTTCATCAAATACTCATAGATTCACTCATACTTTTCATTCATTACAAGGAATCACACCATATTTCCTCATTAAATTTCATTTAATAATTTATAATTTCTAAGAAAAAGTTCGGGGTCCAACAGGTTGCACTTGACCCTCCACTAATAGAAGAGGGCACAAAAGAGTCTAGAGCCCTAGGAGTTGCTGAGGTTTTTGTAGGGCACAGTAGTGGGCCCTCTCGTTCACAGACGTGAGAGTAGCCTTTTGCGTCAGAACAAGTGCCTACCTTGGATTCGAGGATGTTTCAAGCCTTCACTCAGACATTTGTCCACGATATAGGACAGATGCTGGAATCTTTTGCTCTGACCCTAATTAAGTAGGGGAAGCAGTTCGATAAGCTGAGGAAGTATGGGGCAGTGGATTTTTATGAGACAACAGATCCAGAAGAGGAAGAGACTTGGTTGAGAAGGACCGAAAGGATACTGGATTAGATGGATTGTGAAGATGATGAGAAGGTTGAATATGCTACGAGTTTACTACAAGGGGATGCTCTACATTGGTGGGAGAGTGTCCCGGGAAGTCAGATGATGCAACGGGTGTTGGCATGGAAGACTTCCTGATTGTTTATAAGAAGAAGTGTTTATCGAAAGAGCACATCCATCAGAAGTAGAGAGAGTTTTTGAGCCTCAACCATAGGGAGATGACGAGAAGAGAATATGAGTGCCGATTTACACAATTGGCCCAATATGTAGCTGAGTTAATGATGAGTGAAGCGACTAGGTGTCGAAGGCTTAAAGCAGGACTACACTTAGCAATCAGAGAGAAAGTGATGGCACAGAATTACTACGACATCCAACAGCTAGTTGAAGTAGCATTAAGAGTGGAAAACGTGGAGAACATCAAGAGTGTAGTGAATAGAAAGAGGAAAGGGAGAGAACAGTTTAAAAGGGGACGTGGAGATCTTATGTCATTGAGGAGTGCCAGGACTTTCCCTGCACAGTCTGAGGAGAGGAGCAGTGGAGCAAGCAGGCTTGGCAGATGAAAACTGTCTCACATCAAGCCACAACGACTGGAGGCAGCAGAATGGGAGATGGGGATAAGCTGCCCATTCCTAATTGTGATTATTGCAGAAGGTTTCACAAAGGGGAATGTTATCGATTGACTGCATAATGCTTCAATTGTGGGGAGTAAGGACACATGGCAAGAGAGTGCCTTCAGAATCCAAAACATGAGAGAAGTCAGATGCAAGTTTCAAAGAGGGCTGAGATAGTGGGACACAGGACAATAATGGAAGTGGGCAGTGGAAGTTTTAATGCGACCAGGAAAGTGAACCCTCTAGGGAGACCGAGGGGACAAGTACTAGCTAGAGTATTTGCTATGATGAGGGAGGAAGCAGAGACAGCTCCAAAAGTCTTAACCTGTATGATTAAATTATTTGATGAAGATGTTATTGTTTTGATTGATTCGGGTTCTACTCATTTATTTGTGTTATTGAGTATAATTGTGAATGGTAGAGAATTGAGCCCATTGGATACCCCTTTGATGGTGAGTACTCCAATTGGCCAATGTATTATTATTAGTCAAGTATATAGAGACTATGAGATATATATATTGGAGGGGAACAATTAGTGGTGGATCTAATGCCATTGAGGATGGGAGGATTAGATGTGATTTTGGGTATGGACACCTTAGAAAAGTATAATGCCAACTTGGATTGCAAACAGAAGATCGTGGAGTTCGAAATTGGCAATGGTAGAAAGGTGGTGTTTATGGGGGACAGAAAAGCGAGTCTGACTAGAATGGTTTCGGCTTTGACAGCAGAAAAATTGATAAGGAAAGGAAGTGAAGTATTTTTGGCCTGTGCGGTGGACATAAAGGTAGATGGAGGAAAGCTAGAAGAAATACATATGGTAAAAAATTCCAGGATGTCTTTCCCGAGAAATTACTAGGACTACCACCACAAAAGAAAATTGAATTTCCCATTGAGCTTCTTTCGGGCGCAACACCAATATCAATTATTCTCTATAGAATGGCTCCTGTGGAATTGAAGGAACTTATGGAGCAATTGGAGGAATTATTAGAGAAAGGTTTTATTAAGCCGAGCTCTTCACCTTGGGGAGCTCTAGTTCTTTTTGTAAAGAAGAAAGATGGATCGTTAAGGATGTGTATGGATTACAGGAAGCTCAATCATGTCACTATCAAGAACAGATATCCACTCCCCCGCATCAATGATTTTTTTGATCAATTGTAAGGGGCAAGGGTTTTTTCTAAGATAGATTTGAGATCGGGTTATCACCAATTGAGGATAAAGGAGTCTGATGTGTTAAAGACTACTTTTAGAACATGGTACAACCATTTTGAGTTCTTGATTATGCCTTTTGGGTTAACGAATGCACCTGCAACTTTTATGGACTTGAAGAATTGAGTCCTTAAGTCCTTCTTATACACATTTATCATTGTCTTCATTGATTATATATTGGTTTATTCTAAGAGTAGCAAGTAACATGAGAAACATTTCAGGGTTGCCTTAGAGACATTGAGGAAGACCAAGTTGTTTGCCAAATTCGATAAATGCGAATTTTGGCTAAGGGAAGTGATATTTCTTGGGCATGTGATTTCAGAGCACGAAATACATGTGGATTAAAGAAAGATAAAAGCAATTGTGAAATAGGAAGCACCTAAGAATAAAGAAGATGTGAGGAGTTTCTTGAGTTTGGATGGTTATTATAGAAGGTTTGTAGAGGGCTTTTCTATATTAGCAGCTCCACTTACCAAATTGACAAGAAGAATCAAAAGTTTTTGTGGATAGTTGAATGTCAGAAAAGCTTTAAGAAGCTTAAGTGCAGATTAACGAGTGCATTGATTTTGACTTTGCCTTTAGGTAATGATGGATACATAGTGTATAGCGATGCCTCGAGAAAGGGATTAAGGTGTGTATTGACGCAAAGAGATAAAGTAATTGCCAATCTTCTAGGCAATTAAAAGATTATGAGATGAATTGTCCCACGCATGATTTAGAGTTAGGTGCTATAATCTTTGTGTTAAAAATATGGAGGCATTATCTCTATGGAGTCACTACTAAGGTGTTTACAGACCACAAGAGGCTTAAATATTTGATGAGCCAAAAATAGTTGAATTTGAGGCAGAGAAGATGGTTAGAGCTGCCAAAGGATTATGACTTAATGATTGATTATCACCCAGAGAAAGCTAATGTAGTAGCGGATGCACTGAGTAGGAAATCGATTATGGCACATGCGGACACAGTGTATCTTCCTTTGTTGAAGGAATTAGCCAAACTCAGTGTGACATTGAGACAAGCCGAATCTGATTGTATATTTCCAAACTTTAGAGTAAAGCGAGTATTGAATGAAAAGATTAAGGAATTGCAGGAACATGATAAGTACTTGAGCAGGCTCGAGAAGAGATTAAAAATGGTAAACCTTCTGAAATAGAGGTAAAGGAAGATGGCTTGATGCTGGTAGGAAACAAATTATGTATTCTGGATATATTAGAGTTGAAGGATGAAATTTTGGATGAGGCATATAATGTGCCTTATGCAATACACCCAGGAAGCACGAGAACGTATAGAGATTTGAAGGAGCATTTCTGGTGAAAAGGAATGAAGATAGAAGTTGCAGAATATGCTAAAAGATGCTTAGTGTGCCAGCAAATCAAGGCTGAGCACCAAGCACCTTAAAGTAAGCTAAACCTTTGTTGATTCTGGAATGGAAGTGGGAGAAGATTACAATGGATTTTTTGATGGGATTGCCAAGAACCAGCAAGAAGAATGATGCAATATGGGTGATTGTGGATAGGCTAACCAAGTCTGCACAATTCTTTCCAATTAAATAGATAAATTCTTTGAAAGTTTTGGCCAAGAAATATATAGATGAGATAGTCAGGCTTTATGACATTCCAAGTTCGTTAGTCTCGAATAGAGATCTCAGGTTCACCTCCATGTTCTGGGAAAGCTTACAAGAGGCTTTGGGAACAAAGTTACATTTTAGTACAACTTTTCATCCATAAACTGATGGATAATCAGAGAGAACAATACAGACTCTAAAAGTAATGGTGATAGCTTGTGTCATGGATTTCAAAGGCTCATGGGATGATCATTTTCCTTAAATCGAATTTTCTTACAATAATTCCTACCACATAGGAATTCAGATGGCACCTTATGCAGCTTTGTATGGTAGGAGGTGCAAAACTCCTGTCTATTGGGATGAGGAAGGTGAAAGGAGGCTTTTAGGGCCTGAGTTGGTGTAAGTCACTGTTGACAAGATTAAATTGGTGAAACAGAGACTTAAAGCAGCTCCAGATATGATGAAGAACTACACAAATGCTCATAGAAGGGAAATGGAATTTGAAGTTGGAGATAAAGTGTTTCTTAGAGCTTTTCCATAGAAAGGAGTTTGGAGGTTTGCTAAGAAGGACAAGCTTAGTCCGAGATACATAGGCCCTTATGAGATCATTGAGAAGATTGGGCCTTTGGCCTACAAATTGGCTTTGCCACCGGAATTGTCTAAAATTCACAATGTCTTCCATATATTGGTGTTGAGGAAGTACCGATAAGAACCTTCGCATATAGTTCAACCTTCAAAGGTCCACTTAAGGGAAGATTTGACATATGAGGAGCAACTAGTGGAGATCCTAGGTTCAAAGGAAAAGATCTTGAGAAACAAGACAGTGAAACTAGTTAAAGTCTTATGGAGAAACCATTCGACAGAGGAGGCACACATGGGAGCCTTTGGTAGCAATGAAGGAGAAGTATCCACACCTCTTCAATGACTCAGGTAAGAATTTCAAGGACGAAATTCTTTTAGGGAGGGAGAGTTGTTGGATCCTGATTTTTTTTCTAAATTTCTTATTATTTACTTGATTATTTATTTATGTTTTGTTTGTTTGTTTATTTATTTATTTTTAGAATTGGGTCATAAATATTGGACCCCAAATTTTTATTTTATTTTATTATTGGTTTATTTGTTTTATTATTTTAGAGTGGAGTCATTAAATTATCAAGTATAAATAGAAAATAGAAAATAGAAATTAGAATGCAGTGTTAGAATTAATGAGTTGTTAAGTAGGTTAACGGAGTTAGAGACATAAAAGACAACAGAAGGGGCAAAATGGGGAAGACAAGGTAAATAAAGGGTAAAATGGGGGAAAGACCATTAAAAAAGGTATTGAATTAGAAGAAGAAGAGAGAAGTGTCGTTAGGAAGTGAGAGAAAGAAGAAAAAACGTGAAAAAGAGAAGAGAAGAAGGAAGATCGTAGGAAACTTGGAAGGAAGAAGAAAGAAGAAGAAAAAGAAGAGGAAATCAACTTGTTAATGGTAAGTTTTCATCTTTCTTCTTGCTAGGTTCAAAAAGGGATTAAATAGAGGCTAGGGTTTGTGTTAGGAATGAAGGAAGAAATAGGTTAGGTTTAAATTCAATTTTAGCATTTCTTTGGTTCTTGAACTTTTATTAACTTTCATTTGAATATGGATTAAATAGAAATTGGTTTATTTGAAGGGAATCAAGAAAACCTTACTCAAGAGCGATAGGAAAGGCAATCTTGAGCTTGTATTTTTATCAAAAATTAGGTGCGTAATATGTTTATAGTTATTGTGTGATGGCCAAATACCCTACGCATGTGTTTATGCTTAAATTTTGTGAATTTTGAATTGTTGTGAATATTTGAAAATGCATGATGAAATATGACCATGTTATAACTTCAAAAAGGGTATGACATTTTTGATTGAATGAAAAGAAGAAAAGCATTAAAATGTGAGAATATGATGAAATGAAAGAAGCATGATAGTACGAATTTGTGATTTATTGAATTGGGAACAAATTTTTTTGTGAGTAGGCAAGAGAGGAACCCATTTCGTTAGTCACGTGCACGTTGACCTATAGCTTTTTCCCGGCTGCCTGTTTGAGGCCACGAGATCCTGAGAAATCGGGCTTGTTTTGTTCATGGTGTAAACTTCAGTTTCTCCATTTCATTCCACGAAACTCTCGAGCCATTTGTTGTGCATTTCATCATTATGTTGAGTATGATGCATAATTGAGTGTTATGCTTGATAGATAATTTCATGATATGCTTTATGTGATGAAATTTGATTAATTATGAGTTGTGAGATGAATTGTGAATTATTTGAATTGCTAGACATATATGTATATATGTTTGATTGTATGGCTCATTACCGATGGCTATAAACCTATTGACCACTGAACTTTATAGCTCATCCCATATTTTTCCACTCCTCAGGTGAAAAACAAGACGAGTGTTGAACCTTGCAAGGCATTGGAAACTCCAAGATATTAGAGACTTTTGTAACTAAGTTAGTGGCTAGACTTTTGGATAGCTTTATAAACATATCAAA
>JAOQMR010006389.1:0-10823 GCA_027563865.1 Erythroxylum pelleterianum | reverse complement strand
AAGATTCTCTGTTCTGTCCACCATCAACCAAACAGCTCTCTGTCCCCAGTTTCTGTTCTGTCCCGTCCTGTTCCGTCTCGTCTCGTTCCGTCTCCAGCTACTAGAGACGCTAACCAAACGCAGCGTAGTGCTGCTGGAAATTTTGGTACATCCTAGGGAATTGATGATGTGCCATCAAAAATTTTGGGTCCATCCCGTCAATTCCATCCAGATGATCTTCCCCAGACTAGAAAGATTTAACAGCGTGATGTAGGGACTATTAAGGAGACTAGTATTTTGGAGGATACCTTAGACAAAAGTGAAACAAAAATACCATCTCAGTCCTTTGTTCACAATACTGATAACGGGTTAGGTAATGAATCTGAAGGGCAATTTTAGAATGTTACAAGAAAAAAAGGCTAGTAGGAGTAGTAAAAGCAAAAGCTTGAAGGATATGCCTCTAAATAAATGACCATCTTCACATGGAATCTCAGGGGATTAAACTGTTCTAAAATGTTAACAGTTTTAAAGGACTTTGTCTATATGAATCCATGTATTTTTGTTATTTTGTCTACAATGTATGTTCTATCATGCTATGTGCACTCTTTGGCCTTTTAAATATCCTAGTAACTCTTTTATATATCCAGGATACCTCCAATAACTTACATATGGTTTATTTGTACTCAAAATGACCTAAAATAGTTACTATAAACAAAAACTAATTATTCTAGCATGCAGGAGGTGGAATTAACATATTTAAAATCTGAAGGTTATAGGTTCACTTGGTCCAACAAACAAAGCTCTTATTGGCTCATTCAAAAAAAGCTAGATAGGGCTATGGTTAATGTGGATTGGTTAAATACTTTTTTCAGGAACCTCAACCAATTTTTCAGACCCAGGAATTTCTGATCATACTCCTATAAAGGTTGATAATTTGTTTAAAAAGACCAGAATCCATCACCCTTTCAGGTTCAAAAATTTTCTGGTTAATACGGAAGGCTTTCAAGAAGCGATTATGAAGGATTTGGAGTATGAGATCTATGGTTCTAAGTAGTATATTTGTTCATAAAAGCTCAAGGCTATTAAATAGGAATTGAAGATGTTAAATTTAAAGAGAGGTCAGAACTCCACAAAGGAGATAGAAATAGCAAAAAGCAAGCTTTCAAAAATTCAGAAATATTTGGCAGCTAACCCTATTGATTGTACACTAGCTATAGCTGAAATGGAAGCCCTTTACCTATTTACAAATAGTGGATAATCAATGTTCATTATTGAAGCAGAGAGCCAGAACTAATTTGATTAAGAATGGGGACAGATGCACAAAATACTTCTTCAATTCAGTGTCAGTTCGAAGAAATGTAAACAGAATCGCATTCATAAAAATTGAAGCTGGTGAGCTTGTATTTAGACAAGATGGAATTGCAAAGGAAGCCATGAATTTTTATAAAAATCTTTTAGGCACAGAAGGTCTCTTTGCAAGAATTAGAGTAGACCTTAGGCATTTTGTTACAACCAAAATTCTTGAACATGAAGCTTCATTGCTAATTAGACCTAGTACGAATCAGGAATTAGAGAAGGTGGTTTTTAATATGAATCGCTCTAAAGCTCCGGGTCCAGATGGATTGAATGGGTTTTTATTTCAAAAAACTTAGAGTAGCTTGGGGAGATTATTTAAAGAGGTTATGCAAGAGTTTTTCCAAAATGGGGTCCTGCTTAAGGAGATTAACAAGACCTTTCTTTGTTTGGTCCCTAAAAGTTCCAACCCGACCACTTATAGTGATTTCATACCTATATTATGTACTAATTTCCTCTATAAGTTCTTCACCAAGATTTTGGAAAATAAGCTGAAGGATTTTCTACACTTTCTCTTTAGTGCAAATTAAGGTGCTTTTATGAGTAGCAGGAATATTAGGGATAATATCCTTTTATTGTAGGAGTTTTTGAAAGGGTACAATCATAACAGAAGTCCTTAAAACTATACTATTAAAGTGGATGTACAAAAAACTTTTGACAGTGTTAACTGGAAATTCTTGCTACAGGCTATGGAGGTTATGAAATTTCCCTATAGGTTTATCATGTGGATTCAAGAATACATCACTACTGCCTCCTATGGAATATTAATTAATAGAATCCCCATAGAGTTGTTTAAAGGCAAAAAAGGACTTAAATTAGGGGACCATCTTTCTCCTTACCTATTCCTAATTTGCATGGAGGTTCTCACCCTTATGCTGAAGCATAACACTTCTAATGACTCCAACTTTAAATACCATTCTAAATGTAAGAAGCTTTTAATAACTAGCTTGTGTTTTACAGATGATCTTATTCTTCTAAGTAGGGCAAATTTTCATTCAGTCTCCTTACTGATGAGTACTCTCAATACTTTTAAGGAGTTGTCTGGACTGAGTATCAATCTTCGTAAAAGTTATTTCTTACTTTCTAAAAGTGCCGCCTTGTTACAAGTAATTGGCATTGAAAACAAAGATCCACCTCTTTAATATTTGGGCATTCCTATCTCATCCGGAAGACTAAGATATTGTGAATGTATCCCTTTAATAGAAAAATTTAGAAAAGATTGGGGCCTTGGACTAATAGAGTCTTGTCCTATGGAGGGAAACTTCAGCTTCTAAAGTTGGTAATTATGTCAATGCAAACTTATTGGTGTTCCTACATATTCCTCTCTAAGGGCTTATTAAAACTATTGAAAAGCTGATAAAGCAGTTTCTCTGGGGAAAAGGAAATGGTGAGAAAGGAATTGCAAAAGTGAGTAGGAAGCATATCTGTCAACCGAAGGAGGCGTGTGGGTTAGGTTTGCAATCAATTAGCAAGAAAAAAAACTTTCTTATGACCAAGAGAATTTGGAGAATCCTAAGTGAAAAACAAGCATTGTTGATGAAATGGATTCACATATAGATATTAAAAGGTGAGAGTCTTTGGGCTCTAAAATCAAATGTAGTTACTCTTAGTTCTTCAACCAAATTCTCAGATTGAGGGAAGAAGTTCAGCAGCGCATAACTTTTCAAATAGGGGCAGGGGAAAAAATTTCTCTATAATATGATAACTGGACAGGTCAAGGGGCATTAATTCATAATTAGTTGGCAAGATCTTTATTGGGAAGGTTCCCTAAGAGAGCTAAGCTTCATGAAATAATTAGAACGACAACTGGATGGTCTCCTCATAAGAAATTAGACTTTTGCCCATTCCTCAATATAGAAGCCTCGGGGAGAATGATTTATACTTATGGGATGGGACACTTGTATCAAAAATTACTATTAAGGAAGCTAAAAAGCAGAGGGATGGGGTAATTATAAGAGTAAGATGGCGTTCCCTAATTTGGTGCAAGGTTCTTAGACCTGATGCAAGTTTTCCCCTTTGGCTAGCTATGTTGAACAGGCTCAGCACTATGGATAGACTGAAATTCCTATCCTCTTCTAAGATTTGTATTCTTTGCAACCTAGAGGATGAGACCAGGGATCATCTCTTCTTCGAGTGTGGTTTCTCTAAGGAGGTTTGGGCTAGAATTTCTAGTCTATATGGCCCTGGTACTAATTATTGTAGCCTCACTAATATCTTACTGGAGATATCTCAACTGCATATCTCAAAATATGATAAGGATAATCTTATGGTAGTAGTTGCTACATGTTTTCAAGCAGTTTGGAATGAGAGAAATAATAGGAGGTTTAAAGAGAGATCCAACACTCTACTCTCTCTTATAGAACTCTCTATCACTAACATTAGGGAACAATTGATTACAAATCAGTTGGATCTACATTGTAGCAGAAAACTGGCTCTCTCTTGAAGAATATAGTCCTCTATGTTTATTCATAGATCACAGTATTTTATAAGGTGTTTCATGCAATCTGGGTTATAGAAAAGAAGAAAGTTTCTCATGCATGGCTATTTCTGGGTTTCAAGCAGATTCTCGCATTCACCTACCCATGAGAGAAGGAGACTATTGAAGATTAGAAGGAACCTGACTCACCTTTAGGTATCAGAATGTATTTAGCGTACCTCCTTCAGATCTATCACCTCTCCAGCTGAGTCTTGTATGAAGGTTCACTGTTGTGTCCTCCAATCTCCTGATATTAATACGTAGTTTGTTAATTTGTGGAGATTCACATAATCTTTTAAACTGAAGTCATTATCGAGTTGATTATGCATACCTGAGATGACATCTCCCTTTGTGCGGAGAGATAAGTAGTAGCAGCCACTGCATCTCCTCCGCAGTGTCGCGCCTCCAAAGCACCATCCTCCTCCTCCCCAATTGAGTAATTATCTAAAGCTTCAAGAAAGGAGAATGTCATTTTACCTTAATTACTAAGCGGCATCGCACATATTCCCATTTAGTCCTCTAAACGTTGCCGTTTATTTCTACTGTATGCTTAGTCTTCCTAGTTGTTTTATCTCATATGGGAAAGGCCCTCTCCAAAGATGTACACTATTTTATTTCTCCTTAATGAATTTTTTAAATTCTAAAAAAACAAAAACCAATTGTTACAACAACTAGTAACAATGCGTTGTTCGACTATTTTGGCACAATAGTCAACAATAGGCTATATTGATCAATTATTATGGTCACAAACTCATGGTACATATTTTTAAAAGACATTGATGGACTACACTATTATACTTTTTAATTACACTACCATATTAGTCAATAAGTCTATACAAAACTCTAACATTGGTCATCTAAATCAACATATTAGTGAACAAAATTTCTTGAAATAAGTTTTTCAAAACTTGTCAAGTTCTTTCAAAAATATAAAAACATAATCTTTTAAAAAATTTTGATTCAAAATTATTTCAAAATTTTCTTAAAAGTGTTGTGATGCATTAATATGATTTTCATTAAATCTTTTCCAATTTGTTTGCTAATTATAACAAAGTAAATGTAATATGCCTTAAGTGCAAATGGTTATGTGATAATTAAGCCCCTAATATATTGAAATGACCATTATAAGGCTACAAAAAGGATTACAATAATTTGATTAAATCTTGATATTCTTGATTCCTCCTTTTTGTTTTTGGTTCTTAACTTAAATTCTCTTTAATCTTTTTAATTACATATGTGCTCCATTTTTTGCAATTTCTTTTCTTTTAATTACTAGTTAATCTAATTAACTCTTTTGCTTACTTTATCGCTCCATTAGACTTGATATTTTATATATTAACTTACTAATATCACCAAGGATAAAAATGTTAACAATAAAATCTTCCATTATCATCAAACAATGGGTTAAAACCTTACTTAGTCCACAATGAGATGACAAAACATTTGATGTTATTGTGAAAAATAAAAGACATTGAAAGATACATATACAAATGTTGATATTATGAGTGGATTTTTTATGTCATTGAATGGAAAAGCAAATTTTAATGAAGATTAATCAAAAGTGAAAAATGAAATTAGATTGTATTATGAAGGTTCAAGAAATTTTTTTAGCCCACTTGAAAAAAGAAAATTTATGATGAGAAATATGTAGCCTAGTAAATTTTTATAATTTTTGCTTCATTCTTTACTTGTCAATATTATATTTTTATATTTTATTATAATTATTAATTTAAAATACAAATCTGAAATTATTTAGTGAAAATGATCCAACCTTAAAAAAATGTTATTAGATTACTTAGTCAAATGGCTTCCAAACCAAGTTATGAATATAATTGGAGTGTTTTTAAATATATTCATACAAAAATATAAAATTATTTGAAATATTAAAGACTCAATGACCTTGTTTGTGATATTTATGGTATAAGGATGAAATGGTTAATTACAAAAAAAAACTCAAACTTTACTCAATTTCAACTAGTCTGAACTTTAAAAACTAGGCTAAAATGCCTTAACTTTCAATATGTTACGAAAATAGATAGAAAAAAGTTTTCTGTTAATGTCGTTGACGTAACAAACTACATCAAATTTTTTAAATGCCATGTATTTGACACGTATCCCTATTTTTTTCAACTCAAAAAATTAAAAAATATCCTGATTTACTGATGCTATCTTCTATGGAGTAACTAATAAAAATTATCTTGTCGCATCCCATTAACTCCCCATTTTTCCCTTCCCACAACCTAAATCATAGAAAAATCAAGTCTTCCTATAAGTCTCTAACCAAGCATCAACATGTTCCTCCACACAACTTTGTAAATCAAAATCTAGAAACATAACTCTCAAAATATCAAGCAGAGCTGCAATTTTCCCATCCAATTTACTATTCAACAAGTAAGGAAAAGCTAGACACATACTAATTACCTAAACCTTAGAAAACTCATAAATCAAAAATCGTAAAAGCCTAGATGTTAACTCCTTCAAACTCTTACCAAAAATAGAGGTTTCCTCTGTACATAAATTCCCTACTTGTTCCACAGAAAACCAAAAGCAAAAAGCATGAAAGAACCATTCAAAGAAGCCACATCTTTGCAAAGGAAAAACTTATTTTTGGGCTTTGAACCTCATTGTAATCAATTCTGATTTTTTCATGAAAGAACTCAAATTCGTTAATGGGATGCTACCTTAGCACTACAACAAAAGGGACTTTTAGAGACAATTTGTTTCGTTGCTAAAATTTATAAAATCTATTAGCGATGATTTGTTTTTGTTGCCAAAAATGTCGCCAAATCC
Organism: Erythroxylum pelleterianum; assembly: GCA_027563865.1. Lineage (NCBI taxonomy): Eukaryota > Viridiplantae > Streptophyta > Magnoliopsida > Malpighiales > Erythroxylaceae > Erythroxylum > Erythroxylum pelleterianum. The sequence continues at coordinate 4,225 of JAOQMR010006389.1, read as the reverse complement.
CCATAGCAGAAAACTATACGCAACATTTTTCCCTAATCGTCACTAATAGTTTTTTCCCATGTTTTTTTGGTCCTCAATAAGTATAGGCGAAGTTTTGAAAAATCGTCGCCAATACATTTTGGCTAGCTTAATTTTCGTAGCTAAAGATAATTAGCTATGTTTTTAGAAATGTAGCTGAAAAACGTAGCTAATTATCTTTAGCTACATTTCCAAAAAACATAACTCATTATTTTTAGCTACATTTCTAGAAACCTTGCCAAAAAAAATTAGCTACGTTTTGCAAAATATAGTCAAATTTTTAATGTAAATTTAACCTAAATGTTATACCATGTTAATGATAATTATTCATAACATTTTTAATTCATATTATTGTATGTAATATTTAGATTTTTGTTGTTAATTTATTATACAAAAATAATTGAAAATTTGAAGCATTGTATATAAAAAACAAAAAATCATTAAATTTCATCATGTACAAGATTTTAATTATAACTTCAAAAATACTTATATACAAAATAAAAACTACAAAGATTAGTTTAATCACTGATACTCGCTTTCATCTTCACTACTTACATAATCTAGTCCAAGTAATTTTCTTAGGTACTTTCCATGCTTGGCCAACTTTTTTTTTAAGCAACTTGTTTTGCTTTTCAAAACATTGAACATATGCTGGTCTTGATGAGGATGGAGCAGTTGGCTTAGTGCCAATCTTAAGCACTTTGATGTATTCAGATCATGTATCAAGCACCTTGTTGAAAATGTCATCTACATTTGGTTAATTTCTGTCAGACATTAATGTTTGCAATAACTCGTGCATCTTATTCTAAAATGTTAAAAAAAATCAAAATTCAATTCAAGTATTATTAGTTATTACTACGTAAATAAGTAAACTTAAAATTTAAACAAATTTTTATACTGACATAGTTATTGTGTGTTTCTTCATAAATCCACCCTTCACCTTCCTTATAGTGTGTCAGTTTATAGAGTGTGATCTTATTATACTATTCTCCATGTAATTCTTCTGACTCTGGTTTATGAGAAAAATACAATGCACAATAAATATTATTGTGTTTACTAATATAATTACAACTTTTAAATAAAGAATCACATATTCATTTCACAGGACAACAAATGATTTAGAGCCTTGGTTGTAAGGAGTTTTCATTTTTCCTCTGTTTGTCTTGGCTTTCTCACACTTTTGCTAAAGAAAGAAAAGAAATAGTCATTAAATAGTGTAACAAGATTAATGAAAGCAAATGCGAAGAGAAAGAAAACAAACTGGATGTTGGGAGAGACCCAACAATCACACAAATTGCTCCAATTTTCTAGAGATGTCCGTTTGGAAACATGTCTCCTTGCTCCTCATATGAAAGAAAAGATTTGTAATATTGATATAGTCGATAACGATGATCCCTAGCCCTTTGTTTCAACAATGAAGTCACACAGTTTGAAACATCAGGGTTGTTGATATAGACAATTTTTAGCTTCATCTGTGAACAATAAGTAAAAATAAAATTAATCTTTCAATAAGTAGAATAATATTGAATATAATTATATAAATTAAAATTTTATCGAAACTTTATCCAAAGCATTCTCTAGCAAGTTGTCTTCCTTCAACTGCTTGGCATGCCTTAAGCAAGGCAATTCAATTATGGCAATTATCCCCAACTTACGAGACAATTTTGTTGATTGAATCTTGTCTAAAGGACGACCTTGTGAGATATCAATATGTACAAATGTAACACCCGGCATCTAGTTTACCTGGAACACCGAAATAAATTAATATTGAGACTGGTGTCATTAAAACCAGAGCAGTGAATAATAATTTTAGTGACATCAAATTAATGATGTATGTCATTTTTCGGTGGTCACAGGAAATTGTCCGGGCAGATATTTAAAAACCAGAACAAAAATGGCATTTTTGTAAATAAGTGGGCTTATGGCATATATAAGGAGTTAGTGGGAGAATAAGACAAAAACCTATCATCTTCCTCCTCCCTCTCTCACGAAAACTCCATGGATGCTTCTCTCAAGTTTTTTCAACCCTTGTAACAAGGAAGAGAAGGAGAACCAAGGCATTTGGGTAGCATAAAAAGGTAAACCTCTATTCCAATGCTTAGATCTATGGATTAAAGCTTAGATTTCCTCTTCTTTTGAGAAACCCAATTGATGGAAGTTATGGGTTTGTTGATTTGAATGATGGGTTTTTGTTCTTGGATGTCTAATGGCACTTTTACATGAAGAAATTTCGATTTTTTGGTGATTTGGGGGGTTAAATCAAAACCTAGGGTGTTGGGCCCCGATCCGCATTAAGCATGTTTAAATTATTTTGAGGTTTAATTTGATCGTTTTAATTTGGTTGGAATAAATTAAGGATTTTATTGCTTAAGTTATGATTTTTAAATGAAGGGTTTTAGATAAATTGGAATTTTTGCTAAATTGTTAGAATTTGAGAAGTACAAAAATAAGTTGAATTGAAAGAGTAAATTAGGATGTTGTATATATATTGTTTAAGGCTTAAGGTTTATAAAGATGGGCCTTGTAGTCTTAGTATATCATTTACATGAAGAAGAAGCTTTTGGGCTTTGAATGCCATTAAAAGAAGAAGAAAGCAATGAATTGGGCTAGGGTCCATTTGAGTTGCAAATAAAAGGAGGGAAAGATGAAAGTTTGGAAAATTCAAATTAGGAGGGAAGATGGAAAATTGGGCTTAAGTGGGCTTACTACTTAAGTTATTAGATGTCAAAACAAACAAGACTTAGTCTTGTAGGAGAAGACTCATCAAAATGAAGAAGAAAGGATGCATTGGGCTTAGCCCACGAAATTGTCTTAAAATGAAAGGAAAAATAAAAAAGTATGAAGGAAGCATAAGTGAAGTGTCGTTTTAGTGGCTTAGGTTATAAGTTTAAAACAAAAAGATCAAAGTTCCTAGTCTTGGAACTTAAACCTCACGACATCTTCAAAGAGAAAAGCATGAAGGAAGATTTCGGCCAAGACAAAGAGCAAAGATGGAAGAGAAGGATTTCGGCTAGCCAAAGAAGAAAGAGAGGTTAGGGTTTTCGTGTCTTTTGGTTTAGAAAAGTGTTTGAGGGTTACGAAAATACCAAATAAAAGAGAAGAGAGTGTCGTTTACAACAAAGAAGGGAGATAGAAGAGAGGGTTTCAGCCATGAGCTAAGGAGAAGAAGAAGAAGAAGAAGATAGTTAAGGCTTGTTGATTTCTTACTTTAGAGAAGTGATTCTCAAGGTTTCTTAAAGAAGAAAGAGGAAGAGGAAGAGTGGAGGAAACAAATCAGAAAAATCGTGGGTCATCCTCAAGGTAGGGGTTTCGAAAATTCTGGTTTTCTAGCTAGGATTTCTTGTCTTTCTTGCTTAAACATGGTAGATTGAAGAGTTATCTATGAAAGAATTAGGAAAGAGGAAGAGTTATGGAAGTTAAGCAAAATCAGATTTTTCGTGGGGGGTTCTAAGATTAGAGGATTTTCGAAAATTGTTGGTTGTATGGATGAGTTTTGATGCTAATGGGTTCGATAAAATATAGGTGAGGTTATTTGGTTGAAAGTCAAGTTTTGTTATTCTTGGGAAAAATTTCATGTTAATTAGACTTTTTATGCTTGATGAAGTTTAATTGTAGTTGGAGAGTGAATTGATTGTAGGAAAGAAAGGAAAGAAGAAGAGAATGGAGGCTTGAAACAAATTCCAACATTGCTTATTGTGTTAATTAGGGTTTTATTGTGAGATTTTGCCTTTTTGCTTAATCATAGTAGTTTGAAAGGTGTTTTGATGCTATAGCTTGGAATAGGTAGGTTGAATTCATTTTTTTCCATTCCTACGAAAATTTCAGCATGTTAACTTTTGTTAATTGATGGTTTTATTGTGTTAGTTTTGCTTTTCTTGCTTTTAAATGGTGATTAGAATGAGTTGAGAGTGAATAAGAAAAGAAGAAGAGTTATTAAAGTGGAAGAAGAAAATCTGATTTGTCGTAGGTTTCATATTCGGATTTTATTGGTTAGTTAGATAAGTTTTGATGCTAATGGATTAGATAAATTATGGGTAAGGTTATGGAAGCAAATTCCTGTTTTTCGTTTTCAAAGATTGTGAATTTTTGTTAGCTTTAAGATGGGTTTTTGCCTTGGTTTGATGAAGTCCTCAAGAAAGTGTACGAAAAGAAAAGAAAAAGAGAAAGAGGAATGGTTGTTAAAAAAATCAGATTGTGAAGGTGTTTA
>JAOQMR010006380.1:0-10824 GCA_027563865.1 Erythroxylum pelleterianum | reverse complement strand
GTCTTTAGTGGAATGACATTTAGTTAATAAGCTAGAATTAATTCTAATGAGATTAAGTTAATTCTAGGCTTATTGGAACTTGAATTATCAAAGTCCAATAAGATTCCCCACTTTGCTTCAAGGAAGGTTATCAAGCTAACTAAGAAATATAAATGGAGGTTTTAGAAGCCTATAATTGAATGTTGGGCTTGTACTAATTAATGGTTAATTAGAAACCCAAATGTTCAATTAGAAATAGGCTAGACTTTCGTTTAATATAATTGATTAGATTAATTATATTAAAACAATTTTTTTAAGAAATGAAGGATCAATTTCGGTTTTATTAGGGTTAAATTTGCAGATAAAGACCATCTTTATTAGCTGCACATTTGACATTAAAATGGTAAATAAAGATGGTCTTTATTATGGTTTATTATCATTAAATGGAGTTATGAACTTACCATTAAATAGTTTAATGGTTATCTTTTAATGTTAGCATGTAACCTATTAACATTGATAGGATTAAAGAAGAAAGATGTACATTGGATGGACCATCTTCCTTCTTATATTATCAAAAATTGAAATTAACATGATAACATTTAGGTTAACAGACTTTTCATATAGTCATCTTAAAGACAAATGAGAAGAGTCTCATTTAATGGCTTCTTTATGATTGATTAAATGAAGAAATGATGCATTGGATGGAAAACTCTTCTTTCCTTTGTTGTTAACCGAAAGTGGGAGAGTGTAAGAAGGTGTTCTTACAATTTTATGACTCTCTCTCATATCTTGCATGTAAAAAATTGAAAATTACATGAGAAGTGTCTCATTGGTTCCTTCTTTCTTCTAAGACAATACTCCTCCAAAGTTTTTCTTCTCCTTCCCCACCAAAGGATTTTGTTAACCAAGTTGTCCTAGGAGAACAAGAGGTAAATCAAATTGGTTGAGGATACAATAACAAGGAGATGATAGATTGATAAAGGAAAAGATTCAAAATCAAAGGTTTATTTGGATACAAGAAGAAGGAGATGATAGCGCAACGAGAAATTAAAGTTGTAGCAAAGGAGTCAGTAATACTCTTCATCTTTTTTATGTTTATTATTATCCTTATACCATATCATGTATAGATTGGCATGATGATTTGGATATATTTCTTCCGCTGCAAATATGATTTCTAAAAAGTTTTGAAAACTACCGGTTCTCCAAATATAGCATCCTTTCTTTTTCCGATCCAACAATTGGTATCAGAGCTAGTATCTAATGAATGATTGCGCTTCCTATATGGTTGATGCATGGGTTGGCAATATTTTTGTGTATACTTCATATTTTTATGTGATAGAAATATATATGATGTATGTGTTGCTCTTTTGGTTGTCCATAGAAGTTATATTTACCATGTAAGATTCCTTCAATTGGTTGTAACAAGGAGGGTGGTCTATCATCACCATGTTTCCTCCTTGGTTTCATTTTTATGTTTACTTTGATTATGTAATGTACAAAATCATGTAATGATGAAGATAAAGAAGCCATGGATTGAAGAAAGGAAGAGGTAAAGTTTCGGTTATGGTTATGGTTATGGTGTCTTGGCTATTTTTTGTTTTTTAAAAAACAAATGTGCTGGAATTTTGTTTTAACAAATTTTTGGTTGTATAAACTTTTTTGTAACAAAATTTCTTTTTTACAACTACTGGAATTTTTATGTAATATTCATAAGTTTCAGTTTTGGTGAAAAACATGTGCAGACTTTTGTTTTCTAATGGGCAAAAATTCGATTTTATAAAAATCCTTTTTATGTTGAAAAGTAAAGCCATTACACACTTTTACCGATTGGGTCGGATCATGTGAGCTAAGAGTTCGAAGCGAAAGATCCAAGTCCAAGAAGAATATTTTGGGCCTAAAAGGCTTGTAATAATTTTTATGTTTCTAGGATGGACAATCAAAAGTGGCTTAATTAGTTCATGTCATGAGTGGATAAATGAATGCAAATAATATGTGATATTATGTAATTGCATGTCATTTAGAAAATTACCAACTTTAGGCATTGCCATGCATTCATTATGTATAAGATATATATTGAAACAATACAGGATGGATAATAAATTGCATCTAGACAAGATGATATTTAAAACTTAAATTCCAAAAGAAATGAGTGGGAGAGGATGCTTAGGCGAGAGTCCACGGTCTCCAAATGATGGCCCATTTGCATGTGGTGAAATGTTACTCCCTATTAGAGGGCATGAATCCTAGATCTTGCATGATTTAGGTCTCCTTAAGGATAGTTATAATTTTGATCGACCAAATAATTATTAGTGTGTGTGTGTAAGTGATAAGAGTGAATGAATGTGACATTAAGTCCAGATTAGTATGTATATTTAGTATGAAGTATTTAAACATAGATTTCACAAGTTAATAAATTAGAATAACTTGAAGGATCGTGTTTGTAGTTAATTTTTTTCGTGAAGTTTAGTGCCATTGTCCCATTATTGCATATGCGTATGTGTTGTGGTTTGGTATGTTTTTGTTTTACTTGTTTTGTCTTTTCTTGAGGACAAGAAAAAGTTTAAGTTTAAGGATGTTGATAGTGGCAAGTTGCATAATGTTTTATTGGATAGTTTAGTATGTGTTTAGTTGTTAAATTGAATGATTAGTGCATGTTTAGGGTAGGATTATGTTATTTAGTTAAATATTTGTGATTTGAGAGTTATATGGGTTAGAGCATGCTTTTATGCTTTAATTTTGTGTATTTGAGATGCCTTGATGTATTTGTTAGTATTTAAGAATAGAAATGGAAGAACGGAGGAGAATCGGAGGAAGCCATAAACTAGATCCAAATAGGCCGCAATCGTGACAGAACTAGTTGGAGGAAACCATGATCGTGGCCTAGTTTGCCCCAATCGTGATAGAGAGCCAAATAAAGTGCCATAATCGTGGCACTATGGGCCATAATCGTGGCCTACACGATAGACAACGTGGACACCCTCCCAAACGCTACTTATCGAGGGATATTTGGGACTTTCTAGACCCAGGAAAACCCTAGGTTTTACCTAAAATAGAAAATACTATATAAAGAAAGAGTGACAAACCCTAGGGGAAGCTCTAATTTCTGCCACTTTGGGAAAACTCCAAGAAGAAAGAAGAAGAAAGAATAGGAAGAAAAGGAGAGAGGTGCAGGCTTATGCTACTACTGCTTTCCCGAGCCATCCCTATCCCATCTAAGTGACATTTTCTTTTCATCTTTGTTATTTTTTTCTGTAAATGTGTAAGATAAATATAAGGATGTTGATGGATTTGGGATTGATGATGATGTTCTAACTTTTCTTTAGGGACTTAATTCAATGTTAATCTAGTTGTTTTTTTGTTAATTCATTTGGGTGTTGTGCTTATTTATTGTAACTTCATGCTTTGGTAATAAATCAAAAGAGTGAACTGAATACAAAATGATTGGGTTGGTTAATGAGAGTTTTACGACCCAATAGGCCATGCAAATAATCACATTGGTAATTATACGAAGAGAGATCTCGTGTGCAACCCGATTATTTATTAGAAGGCTTAAGAATTGATTAAGTTATGGGTTGATTGTTAATCGAGAGATGACATTTTTGATAACTCAACTTAATTAGGATTTATTAATTAGGGCTTAGTGATTATAACTCAAGAGAGAGTAATCTACCCTTTGATAGTCTAAAACTAACACTACATTAATACAAAAGTGATTAGAGCATTGATGATAGGATAAATCTCTTTCTTATAATTTAGTAATTTTTCTTGTGTGATTTCCATTGTGAATTTGGTGGTGCTCAATATTCAATTTCTTTTGTGTTAATTTCAAAAATTAACTTTTTGTCAATGATCTTCGTATGCTTACTTTTCTGTTCAGTTTTAATTTTCATTTTAATAATTCTTTATTCCTTAGATAACTTACAATTAGATTAGTTCGACAACTCCTCGAGGGATCAACCCGTCACATACTACACCCACGACCTGTGCGCTTGCAGTATATTGAAGTCTTTAAATAGATTAAAACTTGCCGTAATAGTTGTTACTGCTAGCAAGCACCTTTAGTCTCTTAAAACAATGGCCATCTTCTCCGATAGCCTAACATCGATGGTTGTACTTCTCCATCCATGAACTGCACCCCCAACGTATCACCGACGAAAGCTTCCTTACGCTGCCAATTACTACGACTACTAGCAACCGCAAACATATTCCAACAATATCTATAATCGAAGGCCAATAAAATTTTCCCACAACTAGTTTTTCAGCAATACAATACACTTACTGGTTATGAGTTTCTAAAACCCAAAATTTGGAAAAATAATCTTCCACATTTAAAAACATACTTCAGCTTCTTGATTTTTTTAAGAAATAATCATCACAATATAAGGGATTTGTATTTCCAGAAATAAAACAATAACATAGCTGCATGTTGAATTTTAAAAAGGAAAAACATTTTGATTTTTCTTCAGGGTAATTATTTTTCTAGAACAAATTTCAAGAAGCAAGAATAACAAGACGCGGTATAGTATTTTCATAACACTGTTTCTAAATTAATTTGAAACATAAACCTTAATTTTTAGCATTAAATTTTTATCATATCAATAACAATCAAATAAGTTTAATCAAATTATAAAATTAAAATAGGCTCTAATACCACTGTTGAGAAATTGAGACATGATGATATCTCGACTATAACGAAATAATTATATAAATTTTTGTATTTTGATTTTCCAAAAACCAAGATCACTTTAAATCTATAAAATAATTAACACATAAGTCATAATAAAGCAAGAATCTTAATTCGTACCTTATTCCAAAGCTTATTCCTTTTCTTGTCGTATCTCTTGAACCGTTTCTAAAAATGGCTCATCTCAACTACCATAATCACACAAATTTCCAACCTCTAATGGTATCCACCGAACAAGTTGAGAGAACTTTATAACTCTTGCAGAGAGGGTTATGCATAAAGTCCTAGCTCCATTAGAGCTTAAGTTTATTTATAATAAGTTTTGGACATTTTAGTAATTTAATTGAAATTAAATTCTAATTTTAATTAAACTTTAACTAGAATTATAAATAATTATAAATTATGCTCAAATAAGATCCAATATCTCATATTGATCCTTATTTATTAAATATCTCATATTTAATCATATAGTTTCTCAAATGTTACAATAAAATCTAACTTGATTAAAATATCTTTGCTATCTTCAATTCGTTCTTATATGAGACCTATTTAGTTCTCAAATATGTTGCCAATGGATACAAATTATAACCCTCAATAATATTTAAAATTAGATAAATTAACCTCCTTTAATTTATCTTTAATTCTCTAATTAGACAATTTATATCCATATATCAAAATTCACATCTAGCAACACATCATAACCACCTAAATATTTAGAAATGTCAAAGTGGTTTTGACTATTTTTTCTTATAATTCAATCATTTCATCATACAATGTTTCGATTAGATATAGAGCATGGAATTAATGTATACTCTATTTCAAGTGCAATCATATTAGTTCTCCAACATTAGCTATTGATTCAATTAATGATATTTGTAAACTATTTACAAAATGCCCACATTGGTCAAGGATTTTCCAAATCAATGCTAATTGAGAACAAAAGAACATTCTCTCTAATGACTTTAGGGTAATGAATCATATCTTGATCACTGAACTACCTCCATATAGTTTATGTTATGACCAATGACTACCGACTGAACTACTCATTATTAGAATAAATCATAAGTAGTATCAAAATATAGCAATCTTTATACAAGATAACTTTGGAAACCTGAAGTCAAAGGATTATTTATACAATCATCACAATGAGAATTTTCATAAACATACAAGTAATGTTCCAAATAGATTTTTCATATTAGATCAGTTCAATGAATTTGTTCTCTAATATACACCCTCACGTTTGTTTATGTATTTTCATGCTTTATTTTATAAAATTGACTACTTTCTTTATAAGGAAAAAATATAACATGTGTTAGTCTTTTTGCATTCTACTAATGTCCATCTTAACAAAACAATGACTAGGAACAATTTAGGGATAATACATAAATACAATAAGAATATCGTTATAATTTCATTTGCAATGTATAATTATCTCATAGACCTTATCATATACATCCAAACATGTAAAACACAAGGAATGTCCTTAAAATATTTTGTAATTAGTTTATAACCAATCGATTGATTGCAGAACATAAACTAACAAAACCCACTTGAAATAAGCAATTGAGGATTTATCTTGCTTTTATTAATTGCAATCATGATGTTACTTTAATTGATAGGTCTAATAGCATTCTGTTAGTTTATGCCCTTACAACTAATCGATTGGTTGTAATTTAATGTATGACGTGATTATTTAATTATAAAAGGTATTCTTTATCTTTTGTATTAAATTAATTAATTTGATGTTTTAATACTAAAGGCAAAATCTTGTAATAATTACTGTGCAATTGAAATTATGATGAGATCATAATTGTGAGATTCAATTTTTATTTGTGTATTATTCGTAAATGTTCCTAGTTGTAGTTTCATCAAGACGACATGTTGTTAATACGATAAAACTAACACATATTATGTTTCTTTTTTATAAAAATGTAATTTATCTTATAAATTAAAGTTTGGAGATACTTAAACTAATGTGTGGGTAATTATTAAAAAATAAGTTACTAAACTGACCCCACTATGAGAATCCTAAATGGAATATTACTTATGTGTCTGTGGATTTCCTCATAATGATAGTTGTATAAATGATTCTTAGACTTAAGATTACCAAGGTATCTTGTGTGGGAATTATTGTGATTTGATGCTACTTCTGAATTGTCCTAGGATAATTTAGTAGGTAGTACTTTGATGCAGTATGAACCATACGGAGATAGTCGAGCAAGTCAATAAAGGATTTGTCACTCGCAAATAATTAAAGAGAATGTTCTACTATTTTTAATTAGTAGTGATCTATGGAATTCTCTGGCTAGAATAAATTGATTTCTGAAAAGGCATTTTCAAATATCAATTATAAATCAATTACTAGTTATCAAGAATAAACATGATTGGATGAAAAGAGTAGATATTGTATTCATACTCCGTCCAATTAGAACATTGGACGACGAAAGGATTAAATTATACATTATAACCATGCATGGACAGGTTAAGTCAAACCACTTTGACATTCCTGATATTTGGGTGGTCATGACATGTTGTTAGACGTCAATTTTGATATATGATTATAAATTGTTTAATTGAAGAATTAAATATCTAATTTTAATTATAAATTAGAATTATAATTTATAATCATTGTCAATATATTAAGAACATAATGAGTTACACATTAAAAAATAACTTTTTTTAATTAAGTTGGAGTTAATTATAAAGTTTGAGAAATTTTAGGGATCAAACATGAGATATTTGATTTTATTAAAATTAAATTAATTATAATTAGAGTATGATTATAATTATAAATATGGAATTTAATTTTAACAAAAATTTTAAAACCATAATGTTTTTCTATAAATAGGATTAATTATAATTATAATTATAATCATAATCATAATCCGGGAGCTAGCATTCCTGCTGATTGAGAAGTTGCTCTGTGAATACCATTTAAGATTGGACAACTAAACAACTTGTAGTTGACAAATGAAACATCATTTAAAGGATTTCAACGGGAAAAACAAATCAAGTAAAATTTTTTACTTCACGATTAATTTTTTATTCAAATTATTCAATTATTAGGATCCAAATGAAATCCATAAAAGTTTTTGTTTTTTATTGCACCCATGATTCGATCACGATGATTTCTAGCACATTCCTTCCATGATTTAGGAAAATGTCTAAAACGTCATCTCGATGTTCCCTCCAAAGTGTTGTAGGAATAGGTTGACTTAAACTAGACCATCCCCATTTTTTGTGCTTAAAATGGTCTCTTTTGTGATTACAATCTGGTTAAGTCGGATTTTGCTGGGGCTGGATGTTGTCGTTTGGATCCAATGATTCTGAATAACTTCGACTGAAGATCACCTGTAAAACAATAAAGGCACACCGGAGATTGGTTTCCGGCAAGCCCCTCCGACGCTCAAGTTAGCCTTTTTGTGAGGGTTGTGATGATTGTAAGATAAAACGAAGCGGGGTTTCTTGTCTCGTACCTGAATTATGGAGAAATAGTACCTTATAGACCTAAAACCACTAAGTTTAGGTCTTTACGTGAGTCTCTGGGCTTGCATGGGAGATTATCTCCTATGACTGGGTCGTTGACCTTTAGGCTCAGGATTGGGCCTTGTATGGTCGGCCCGGCTGACCCAACCATAAGCCTCTCCTACTCCTCGAGTCTGACCGAAGAGAAGGGTCGAAGGAGTACATAAGGATCGTGCGGCCCATCCGCGTGACGACTCATAATGAGGCAGGTCGATCGGGCATCGACGCCTTATTCAAGACAGGTCCTACTAGCCCAAAGTACCGATCGAGCTTCTATGTTTAGTGCGCGACCGCGTGACCAAAAACGGGATGCCCGATCGACTCGCGTTAAAGAGCGGTCGATCTGTCGTCAACGCCTGGTTATACACACTAGGCTTAATTATTACTTGATGATCCGTATCTTCTAGCCCTGACGATTCGTATCTTCTAGGCGCCGTTCAGAATTTAGAGCGACGCGTCCTTTTAACCACCGCGTAGCTGTCATGTGCTGTTCTATGTCGTCATTTGCGTCCTTTCGACTGTCACACCGCTTCGAGCCTTTAATGATCTCGATTCTCCACGCGCTTTATGTCGATTGGCATTCCCACTCAATTGACGCTATAAATTCTGGAATCGACAATCTTCGTTTGTTTCCACTTCTGCACATCTTACTTTCTCGATTTCCATTCTCCAACTTCTTTCTAATTACTGCATTTCTCTTGCAATCATCGGGATTCCATTCCTTTCGTGGTTTAGGCTCTAACGTTCGACCATCAAACAATTCTCTTTTTCGTAATCCTGTCTTCAAGTACTCCCAGAAGTGAGATCAACCGTAGGGGTGAGGCCGTCTAAAGCCGCTTGAGATAATGGCAGAGGCGATGAAAATGCTGAAGGCAGGACCAAATGAGAGGGTTATGTCGAGAGGGAAAGAAGGGCGGTTCCAGATGAGGAGCCGGACCCTAACTCGGATGAAGAGGAAAAGCGACTTCATGAGGGGATCTCTCAGGTTCTTCTTGCGAACTCGGGTCCCACCTTGGTTGCTCCGATGACCTCTCCAACTGCGTCTCTACCCGAGGATCCTTATAAACTCAGGTTGTAGGACCCTCGAGGTTCACCTGATCGGGCTCGTGACTAGAATTTACTGTGGTGAAAATTGTGGACTTGTAAAGAATTCGGTTTTCCCAAGACTTGTCAGCACAAATATATCAAAACCTATAATGGGCAGATTGTTTGGCTTTAATATGGAGAAGCTCATTGATGATACGTGCAGTAGACTGGGTAGGAAAGATAAGTGTTTCTAAACAGAGAAGCTCATCTGGTCGGGCTTGTGACCAAGGCTAACTTTTTGGAAATAAATACTTGATTTTATCCTTTGTTTGCTTTTAAGATTCTGCTAGATGAAAACCGACCCGCGCTACTCTCGTCTGAGTGGCCGCTTTTTCGAATAGCAAGTGTGTCAAGACGTTGTGCGAAACTGAGGCTGAGCGATCCAGATCTTGGATCCTTGGCGTCTGTCGGGCGGTATCGAGGTCGAACGATCCAAGATTATTTTCTCAGCATCGCCTAGTTCCAAGATCTTGTCTGGGCGTGTTGCTCAAGCGATCGTCGAGGTCGGGCAATCCAAGATCCTGTCCTGGCATCGCTTGGTTTCAACATCTTGTGTTGGCAATCTTGTCGAACGAATGTTGATGTCGAGCGATCTAAGATCTTGCCTTGGCATCGCGTGATTCTATCATCTTGTGTTGGCAACCTTGTCGATCGGTGTTGATGTCGAGCGATCCAAGATCCTGTCTTGGCATCGCGTGGTTCCAACATCTTGTGTTGGCAACCTGGTCGATCAGTGTCGTTGTCGAGCGATGTCTTGGCATCGCGTGATTCCAACATCTTGTGTTGGCAACCTGGTCAATCAGTGTCATTGTCGAGCGAAGTCTTGGCATCGCGTGGTTCCAACATCTTGTGTTGGCAACCGAGCCGGGCGGTTAGTAGATTGTCCTGCCCTTAGTCTAATTTAAGAAAATTGCTTCTACCAAGAAATTTGAAACTCTTTATTGATGGTGACAAAAGCGTAGGCCGTTAAAAAACCTGACTGGCAAGATCAGGAAAAAGGTACCCACCACATATGTATGAGCAGCAATAAAGTACAAAATAAAGGAATAAATAAGTAAGCTTATCTATTGATAAAACGCCTTCAGGTTTTGAGAACTCCAAGGCCTCGGCAGAATCTTGCCATTCATGTCGCGCAAAATGTATGAGCCGTACCCGGCTTGTTTGACCACTTGATAGGGTCCTTCCCACATTTGTCCGAGCTTTCCAGGGTGTTTCCCAGTCACCTCGACCTTTCTTAAAACATAGTCGCCAATCTTTATCTTCACTGAGAAGTACCAGTTCTGCACTTCGGGCCTCATTGTTCCGCTCTTCTTCGTAATTTGATACCCTTTGGTTGTGTAATACCACTTCCACTAGGACTAAGGCCTCTGCCCCAAAGGTCATTCGGAATGGCGTTTCTCCAGTGGCTCCGTTTGGGGTAGTTCTGTATGCCCACAATACTTCGTCTACTTCATCTGCCCAGGTCTTTCGCCCATCTAAGCACTTCTTGAGTGCGCTCATTATCTTCTTATTGGTGTTTTCCGCGAGGCCGTTGCTCTGAGGATGAGCCA
>JAOQMR010006366.1:0-10824 GCA_027563865.1 Erythroxylum pelleterianum | reverse complement strand
TGTGTGGGCCGCGGGGGTATGCTGGGGGTTATGGCTGGGCCTGTTGCCCCAGGTACCGAATCCCGGACCCAACAGACATCGTTCGACTTGAATGCCAAGACAAGATCCTTGGAATCAGGAAATACTGAGAAGATCAATCCCGATCGACCGGCTCACATCGGACCTAACGGTCGATCGACTTGCATCGGACGTGCTAGTTCATTACGTGCTATCCGAGAGGGCAACCTATCATACAAAGCCAACGACAATTTAAAGCTTCATCTAACAAAATTGAGAGGACGAACGAAAACAAAAATTGCCTTTTTATTTCCAATAAGTTTGCCTTGGTCACAAGCTCGACCAGATGAGCATTTTGACTTAGAAAAAACATCTTTCCTACCCGGTCTACTACAAGTATCATCAACGAACTCCCGCCTGCTAAAGTCGAGTGACCTGGCTCTTGCAGGATATGATATATTTGTGCTGACAAGTCCTGTGACAGCCAAATTCTTTATAAGCCCACAATTTTCACCACCACAGGTCCTCGACAGGAACTACCCCTCTCTCTCTCTTGACTATCCCCCTTTTTCTTCTAAGAAAAAGGCCGAGCTCGAATGAACACGGTGACTCAGCATAGTTTGAGAGCAACGAACTCCGCAACCTCATCAACATGATCTCAGCCCTTAGCTTGTCCCTCGTGTTCTCCGGTGTCATAACCATTTCTGCCTTTACCTCCAACGATCCAACTACTGGCAAGGCAATTTCGAATGGAGAGAGGGAAAAAGGAAATGCCTGGTTGATGGTTGAAACCTGGAGTTGGGACGATAATGGAAGATGCATTCTGATAACAAGGGACGGAGAGACGAAAAGACAAAGAGCATAGGCTGAGAAGAACCATACAGAATAAAGAAAAAATGTCCATCCTAGAATTTATAGTATCAATCGAACAAACATACCAATCCGAGTTGACCATATGGGAAAATCTAAGCGGCTGAAGCAGCGCGGAAAACGAAGGGACACGCGCGATAAATGCACGGCGGTCAAAGAGATGCGACGTTTCAAATTTCAGTGGCGCTTAGAAGATGCAAACCGTCAATAATAATTACACCAAACTTATTACACCAAGCGTTTTGAATTTCAGCACCCTCAATCGGCCCATTCGCCCGATCGACTTACCCCAGTGGAATAACCGAACGAGAGGTTCCATGATGACAATCGATCTATTTACCGAGCTATTGTATGGGACCGGTCGACCCAAATGCGATACTTAACCAATCGGGCCTGGCGCGAGCTATCATAAAGACAGACTATATAGTCTCTATATACTCCTTCGATCCTTCTCTTCGATCAGACTCGAGGAGTAGGGGGCTTATGGTTGGGTCGGCTGGGCCGGCCTTACCAGGCCTAGTCCCAGGCCCGGATATCGACGGCCCAGTCACAGGAGGTAATCCCCCATGCATACGTGAAAGTTCACATAATGACCTAAACCTAGCAGTAACCCCAAGTATATAAGGTACTATTCCTCCCTAATTCAGGTACGAGATTACAACCCTGCTTTTGTTTGTTTTTAGCAACCGAAACCTACACCAAAAGACTGACTTGAGCATCGGAGGGGCCTCCCGGGAATCAATTCCCGGCCCACCGTTATTTGTTTTGCAGGTATTCCATAGTCAGAGTCGCATAGATCCAAACAACGACGTTCAACCTCAGCAGAATCAGGCTGAACCAGGTGAATTTATGGATTGTTCTAAATTTTTTAGTACACATAATGTTCGGTGAATCATGTAATAAATGATGAGAGTGTATATAATATAAATAAATTTGTGTGCTAAATGAACCAAACCTTTTTTATAAAGTTCACATCTGTATTTTTGTTTTCAGTTCCGACAATGTCATCGGAAGAAGAAGAAGATTAATAATGGTTGTTTCTGTTGGAAGGAGAAACAATTCGACAGATTTGCTGTTAGATTTGCAATCAGACAAGGTTAACCTAATAAGCTCAAGTTGACTAAGTGGGCTGCATTTTTAGTTATGGGCCAAAGCATGTATGAGGCCCATTCGTAAATATCAGAGCATTGTGGATAGGAATCTTGTGACAGAATTGTACAACTGTATTAGCTATTTTTTTAGGAAATTCCTTTATAAAGGAACGATCATTGTACAATCATATTCATTCAATCAATAACAGAAAATCTTTCCCAAATTCCTTTTGTCAGTATTTTAACAGTTTCCCAATTTCCCAAGTACCAGGAGAAGAAAAAGACTCAGAGTTTGGACAATTTGAGAGATTTTATTGAGATTGTGGAGCTTATTCATTGCCTTGATTTGTAAAACTCCTTTTCCTCTTCCATGTGAATTAGTTATATTTGGTTATGGATCGTAGTAATAAGATTTTGGTTTATTTAGGACACAAATTTAGTATAAAAGGAAAGACTTGCTTAATCTCACGTCACCGAACGATCCTGTTAATGTTCAATTCCTTACTTGCCTGGCTTCCATTGGATTAGCTTCTCACTCTCTTGTATTTACCCAAATCCCTAGATTTGGATTTTAGTTATTACCCGAACCTAGTTCTTGGGGAGTATGAGAAAGGTTTTACTTTACAAGCTTTCTTCTCTTCACATGGAAGTTTGGGAATCAGAATAATAACAAACAATGTAATGTAGGAGGATTCTGTACTAATTCCCCTTCTTCTGTAAATACTCTATTTAAGTTTCACTTATTCAATCAATGATCAAAGTAGGTATAATAGTATGAACCATAAATAAATCACTACTAAATCCAGACCTGGCAGGTAATAAATTTTATGTTTTGATCTCATAAGTATTCGCAAGATTCTTTAGTAGTATGCATCTCATAAAAAACCTTCAAAATGTGTGGGTGTGAATTTCAATACCTTTTGATGAAATGCATATTCCTAAAGCAATTATCGGATCTGTTTCCTCTGTACATGATTTGAAGGAATTAGAAAACGTGTGGGCAAAGATTTGTGTGTTTCTCCGTGAAAAGAAATATTTGCTTGTTCTTGATGATGTTTGGAATGAGAATCCCACTAATTGGAAAGAATTGAAAAAATCTCTTATTTTTGGTTTAATAGAAAGTACAATTTTGATAACTACACGTAAAGAACGAGTTGCAAAAGTCACGGGGTGCAGTGATGAGGGTATACAAAGAGTTGAAGTTTTGACTTGTGAGCAATGTTGGTCAATAATTAGTCAAATTGCACATGATCAAGGTGATCGTCAAATGTTGGAGGCATTAGTAGGAGAATTGTTGATAAGTGTAAAGGTTTGCCTCTTGTTGTTGTTACTATAGGAGGACTCCTAAGCTTTAAGAAATCTGAAAAAGAATAGTCGAGATATGGTAAGTGAGGGACGGGATAGTTAAGATATCTTGGGTCCTTTAAATCTTAGTTATTATGATTTGTCATTGTCATTAAAGCAATGTTTTAAATATTGTGCTATCTTTCCTAAAGATTTTAAGATATCATAGAGAAGATTGATTATAATGTGGAGAAAAGAAGAAGATTTGGACTTATGTGATGGCTTTTTGGATGGAGATGATGATGAATATTATATATTGCATGACATGGTGAGTGATTTAGCCCAAAAATTTACGAAAGATGAGTGCTTGATGATAGAGGTCTTAAATGGCACTGAGTTGGATGAAAACTCTTTACATGAAAAAGCAAATGTTCGTCATTTAACTTTGGTGATAGAAGAAGATGCTTCATTTTTAAAAATATTTATATTCTCACCAAATTACGCAGTTTAATCATTCATTTTTTTTGGGTATAACTCTCCAGAGGGTATATTTGATCATTTGAAATTTCTAAAGGCTATAGACCTTAGGGTTTGTGATATTGAAGAAGTTCCATCCTCAATAAATAGATTGGTTCATTTCGGTGGCTTGACTTGTTTTATAATATGTATTTAAAGAAATTACTAGAGACATTGTGTGATTATTACAATTTGCAGACATTAATTTTTTACGAGTGTGAGAATTTGGCATAATTGCCTCAAGAGCAGGGCCGTTCCTATGGTTTTATATGCCAAGGCAAAAGTAAAAAAAAGGCCCCAATAAATCGATAATATACTTAAGTTTACATATTTGTATGAAACATAAATGACTCAATTTATAAGTTTACATAATCAACTAAATATTAAATGATCATAACACTAACAAATACACAGAGGATCATGATTTATGAAAAACAGCTTCTCTTTGCATTTCTAGATGCAAATTCATTAATAATATTATCAAGATCAATATTGTTCAATATATCCTTCTCAATACATAACATAGCTAAACCATGCAATCTTTCTTGTGACATTGATGAACTCAAGTAGGTTTTCAATAATTTTAACTTTGAAAAACTTCTCTCAGCTGATGTTACAGTCACAGGTATAGTCAATAGAATTCGATAAGCAATTGAAACATTTGGATAACAATCTGCAGATTGAACAAATTCTAATATTTCAACTGATGACATTAACACATTTGGCAAAGTCATTTGCAATACTTTTAATTCAGAAAAAAAAGATCATCTAAATCTACATCGGACACATTATCATAAGAAAAAGTTGTCATAAAATTAGTACAACATTCTTTTAATTCGTTATTATCTAATGACCTCAACTTCTTTGAATCAAATAAAAATCTAAAAATATTATCAAATGTCGTTAATTGTTCAAATCTATTCTTTAACGAAGTAATTGCCATATCCACAACAATGAGAAAGTAATTAACCCTGAAAGAATCCTCAGCTGATTGTATTTCTTCATTATGGTTAATTTCATCAAATTGTCGTTTCCTAATAACACAACGTCTAGTTAGAAATGTAGACTCTATATTCATCTCAAGCGTAAGACTTTTGACAATATTCATACTAGAGCTAAATCCTTCACCTCTATATTTCTCAAAAAATATCATCACACCTTTTAATTGCTTTATGGTAGCATTAATGTACATAGATTTAGATTGCAACTTTTTACTCACCATGTTATAGCGAATAAAATATCATACCAAGTAAAAATTCAAAACTCTCAAGTACACTAACCAAGCTTTCTGCTTCACTCTTTGACTTGGCATCATCACAAGATCTAGATAATTCCATCAAAGTCAATCTTATTTGAGGAGCTTGAAATCTAATAGCTTTTAACACTTTTTATTCGACTCTCCCAACGAGTGTTGAACAATGATTTTATAGTTAAGCCTAAAATATTATCAAGCAAAATCAGCAATCATCTCAATCAATCTTAAAAAATTACCATTACCATCTTAGTAAAGTTTCTCATTGGATCCTCGAAAAGCTAAATTATATTTAGCAAGATATTTCACAACAGAAACTATTCTTATCAAAACATGTCTCCAACGTTTTTTCTAATATCCTCGTAAATATGAATCTCATCACTTAAGTTTTCTTTATGTTGTTCAAAACCACCTTCACCTAATTCCTCAGGACTCTCACTAAAGGAACCTAATCTTTTAATAAATTTATTTATTGCTTCTTTTTGGGATTCTATCACCTGTGCTACTTGATTTCTTTTTTCCCCCTTTTTTCACTTCCAGACAAATACTTTTTAGGCAAAAAAAGAACAAAAGCACATGTATGAAACTGGAAGAAGTATGCAGACACAACCAAACTCCAATAGCTTCACAATATATCACAAAGATATATAAATGGTATTATATATGTGATACAAAAAAGCAAAATTTAATATTTAATATTAAAAATAAAAAAACAAAGAGTAAAAGTATATTAAAAAAATCAGAAACTTTACCTTTAAATTATATTCAGAATTCAGAATACAGAATCGTAAAATTTTTTGCTGCTAATTTTTTAGTTGGAGTACTTAAATACATATATTGATGAAAATAAAGAAATTAAAAAGTAAAAGTACACTTAAATATTTCAATACTATTTATAAGCATGAAGACCACAAAGTTACCTCTACTTAAAAAAGAAGAAGTTATAACGTTAACTTATAACGTTAAAGTTATTTAAAGCCAACGTATATAAGTTAACGTTAACTTATACTGTTAAAATTTCTTGGGAGGGAGCAGGGTGTTGCGTGTTGCTTGCGCCTGTTGTTGTTAGTTAGAGAGGAGGCTATTGCCTGTCGGAAAAGCAGAGTTAAAATTTGTTTGGCTATACGTAAAAATTTGCCAATAATAGAAAAGTAGTTAGAGAGGGGGCTATTGAAGTGGGCCCCCTCTCATCGTGGACCCTAGGCAGGTGCTCCGCTGGCTCTTGCCCAGGGTCGGCACTGCTCAAGAGACTAAAAAATTAATCAAATTTGGATACCAAGAAGCGTTATTAGATAAAATATCTTCCTAAAATAATAGGAAATCTCTGGCACCTCAAAATGACTTCATTGTAGGCATGTATGACAATGGAACATCTTGTGTTGCTTAATTGGAGAAGCTGAATAATCTTAGAGGAAGTTTGAGGAAATTTAATTCAAATTCCTAAGCAGAGAATGGTTGGTTATTGAATTGAAAGCATTAGACTTGACAATGAGCTAAGACAATGCTCGATTGAGTTCGAAGCACCTAATTTGGTTGAGTTTTTTAAATTAAAAATTAAAAATAATATTGTTTTATTTAGAATGACATTGTTTTTATATAATTTCCTGTTTTTAGGTGGGACTCAACTTTTATTTAAAACTTGAAAGGAAAAAAAAATTTAAGTTGTTTAAAACTCAGTCAATTAAGTTGGGTTAGATTTATTGTTATCTTAAAAAAAACCATAGCATGTATTTAACTCTAAAATTATTTCTTATAATTGTAAATTCATTAGTCAATATTTTTCATATGTTTACCTTAGATAAAAAAATTTATACTTAACATGCTTTGAAGGATTAGATCTTCGAAGCTTCTATAATTCGATGCTTTTTCATTTCATTTTCCATATTTTAAAATTTTAATTACTATATAAATCTTCTGCTATGTTATATTAGTTTTTATTTAAAATAACATATTATTTAAAAATTTAAGTCTCAACATTAATTTAGATATAATAGAATAAATTGTGTAAAAACTAAATAAAATCACAAATAGTAAAAATTCAAATTATAAAAGAAATAGAAGTGAGCAAATTTTCAAATTTGTTAATAAATAACCAATAACTCAAAATTAAATTCTAAATTCTTTCTAACTATTCTTTTAAAATATGAAGCTCAAGTATTAATATATTCTTAAGAAACCTTCCATCCACGACTGTATGAGGCACAAAGACCAAATCTTTAAATAGCAGGATAGTTAAATATCATTGGTCACTAGGTCGGTTGCAAGGACTTGAAGATAAATATATACACAGACAATCGCAACCTCTCAATTCGGTATCTTGTTTTTGTTGGACTAAGTGCGATACTGAGATTTCAGTGAAGCAAGTCAAAGTTCTTTTTGTTTCGATAATAAATGAGCTTAAGGGGTTGCGAAAACAGAAACAACGAAGACCTTCAATAAGAGACGATGACGATGAAGGCGGTCGCGGCGACAGCGAGCGGTAGGTGGTGGAAGATTGATCAACAGCTGCAGTTGCCTCCTCGCTTCTCCTCTTACTCTTTCACTTTCCTTTTTTCTTTGCTTTTATCATCTCAATCATCATTTCTATTTACCATTTCGTTCAACAATAAGCAAAGTGTTCGATCAAAATCCATACTCACGGAAGCATCCAATTCGCTTTCAACAAGAAGCAAAGTGTTCGATGAAAGCTGTGAGAGAACGTAAAAAGAAAAGAAGAAGAGCAAAGTTTAATTCCTGATGCCCTCAACTATCCCGTTCTCTTAACTACACGCAATGTGTTGAATGAAAGTTGCGAGAGGGAGAATAACATGAAAGTTGTTTATCCATTTCGTTCATCACTTAAAAAGGATCCTCACGCAAAGTTGCAGAGAAATCAGACATTGGAGCTCTTGAGGCGAGCCACTGCGGAACCGTCATTTGAAGACTCCTTTATCGATTTCTTTCATCACCTAAAAGGATTGGAAGCATCCAATTCGCTTTAAACAGCAAGCAAAGTTCAATTCTTTCGCTTAACTACACGCAAAGTTGCAGAGAAAATAATAAAATCAAACATCCTCACTGCTCTATAAATACTTAATTACCCATGTCTACCTCCTTACATCACTACCATTGTCAAGTTATAACTAATTCCATCAAATTCTGTAATCCTTTTGCTTACCCTTTGATCCCCCTGAAAATGGTTGATGCTATTATTTCTGCTGTGGTGGAGGACCTAACCTCCATGCTCCTTAGTTTCATAAAAGAAGAGGTGAAGTTGGTGACTGGAGTTAGCGATGAAGTTAAGAAACTCGTGAGCAATTTTAAGTCCATTCAGGCGCTCCTAGATGATGCAGAGGAACAACAACTGAAGGAGGCTTCTGTCAAGAACTGGCTGTTCAATCTCAAAGCTGTTTCTTATGACATGGATGATGTGATAGATGAGTGGAAGACCTGGATTCAAACATCACAATTCCAGAATCAACACCACTCTTCGGGTTCCAATCAAAGTCAGCTCAAGCACAAGGTACTCTCTATTTTTCGTTGCATCTGCTTTATTAAGCGTCTTCACGTAGTTGCTCGAAAAATAAGAGAAATTCAACAAAGACTAGACGACATTGCAACTGATAAAGTTAGGTACCAACTTAGTCCATCCCAAAAAACTAAAAAGTATATTGAGAGACATGTGACTACATCTTTGGTCGATATAGAAAAAGTAAAAGGTAGAGATAAAGAACAATATGAAGTCAAAAGGAAGGTACTTGGGGCGAAATCTAATCCCCACATTATCTCTCTTGTGGGGTTGGGAGGAATTGGAAAAACCACATTAGCTCAATTAGTTTACAATGACAATGATATCCAAACTCATTTTGAGAAGATGATATGGGTATGCGTTTCAGAGCCTTTTGATGAAATACGAATTGCAAGAGCAATTCTTGAATCTCTTTGTGGTTCTTCCGCATATGATTTCAAAGAATTGGCAAATGTATTAGAAAAAATATGTGCTTCTCTCAATAAGAAATTTTTTTTGCTTGTTCTAGATGATGTCTGGAATGAAAATCGTAGGAAATGGGAAGAATTGAAAAAAATTTTCAAGTGTGGTTTGCCGGGAAGTACAATTCTAATAACAACCCGCAATGAAAGTGTTGCTATAGTCATAGGATGTAAACTTGAGAATATACACAAAGTAGGACTTTTGACTTCAGATGAATGTTGGTCAATAATTAGTCAAATTGCTCTTGTTCAAAGTGATCATCAAAAGTTCAAGGACATTGGTAGGAAAATTGCTAAAAAGTGCAAGGGTTTACCTCTTGTTGCTGTGACTGTAGGAGGTCTCCTATGCTTTAAGAAATCTGAAAAAGAATGGTTGAGAGTCTTGGAAAAAAAAGAATGGGAAGGTGAAGATATCTTGGGTCCTTTGAAACTTAGTTATTATGATTTACCCCTACCATTAAAGCAATGTTTTTCATATTGTGCTATCTTTCCCAAAGATTCTAAAATTGAAAAAAGAAGATTGATTGAGATGTGGATGGCTCAAGGTTATTTAAAGGGAAAAGAAGAGGATGAAAATTTGGAGATAATTGGTGAGACTTATTTTGAGAATTTAATTGCTCGTTCTTTATTTCAAACTCAACCCTATAATGATAACGTTTGTACGGTTCATGACATGGTGATGGATCTAGCCCAAACAGTTGCACAAAATGAGTGCTTGATGGTAGAAGTCCTAAAAGATACAGAGTTGAATGGAAGCTTTTTACATGCAGATGCAAATGTTCGTCATTTGACTTTGAAGATCGAAAATGATGCTTCATTCCCTATGTCTATCTATGGTCTCAATAAATTACGCAGTTTGATCATTCAATTATCATCAAGGAATGTTGTTGAACTTGAGAGAATATTTGATCATTTGACATGTTTAAGGACTTTAAACCTTGGGGATTGTTACATCAAAGAAGTTCTATCTTCAATAAATAGATTAGTTCATCTTAGATGGCTTGACTTGTCTAATAAGGCAAATCTAGAGAAATTACCAGAAACTTTGTGTGAGTGTTACAATTTGCAGATATTAATTCTTGAGGGGTGCCTCAATTTGGTAGAATTGCCTCAAGGGATCATGAAACTAATTAACTTGACGTATTTGAATATTGAGCGGTGTAATTCAATAAAATGTCTTCCCAAAGGAGTAGGAAATTTATGGCGTCTTAAAGAGTTGAATGATTTTGTTGTGGGTATATATGAAAATGGAACATCATGTATTGTTGAAACGGAGAAGTTGAATAATCTTAGAGGAAGTTTGAAGATAATAGGGTTGAGAAATGTGAGAAAGCTAGAAGACGTCATAAAAGCACAACTTAAGAAGAAAAAATACGTCACTGATTTGAGTTTGAGTTTTTTTGGTGGAGATGAAGTGCAAGAATTGGAGGAGGAAGATTTACTTGAAGCTTTAGAGCCACCTTTGGATTTGGAAATATTAAGCATAAACGAGTTTAAAGGCAAGACGTTGTTCCCAAGTTGGATGATGAAGCTGAATTTACTCAAAATGCTTTGGATTCAAAACTGTGATAACTGTGAGGAATTGCCTTCATTGGGTAAGTTGCCATTCCTTGAAGAGCTATACCTAAGAGAAATGGGAGTGAAAAGATTGGGTGTTGAATTTATGGGAATAGAAAAAGAAAAATTAACATCCTTCCTATCATTTCCAAAATTGAAGAATCTTAGGGTGCGTTTACTTTCAGAAAACAGTTTCTTATTTTCTATCTTAATTTTTTGCATATATTTTCAATTTTCATTTTCAGTGGAAAATTGTGGAAAATTGTCGAAAACATGTTTACTAATTAA
>JAOQMR010006355.1:0-10825 GCA_027563865.1 Erythroxylum pelleterianum | reverse complement strand
TATCTTATCACATTCAAATCAAAGTTTATTAAAACTGATTATAATTTGATTTGTGATAAAAAGAACGAAGTTTTTTTTAAAAGGGGACGAAACGAAAAGAATACAACAATTCAACCCGCCCTTCTTGTGTATTTTGTTTACGTTACTAACTTGTGATTCACTTCAATGAGTTGTATAATTATAATGAATATGGCTTAAATGACAGGAATTGGATTAAATGGAGTGGTAAAATGTGGTGTTGTTTGAAAGTGTTTGTTATATAACAAGATAGGAGCATGAATTACTATGACAAAGTCTTGAAAATGATAAAGTCTTGAATATGACTTAAATGAAGGGAATGGGATTGAATGGAGTGGTAAAATGTGTTGTTATTTGAAAGTGTTTGTTATATAACAAGATAGGAGCATGAATTACTATGATAGAGTCTTGAAAATGTGACTTGAAAGTCATGTACATTAGGTGTTTGATAAAATGCCTAAGTGACTTGGCTTAGGATTTAAGGATTCGTAATGATACGCATTGGAAAGCAGCTTTCATGTTTACTTAGAGTAAACTTGAATTATTGCTTAGATTGATGAATAATGGCCTAATGTGCTTGGATAAAAATGTGTTTAATTATGTTTTGAAATGAATAAGTATTGGATTAAAGGTATTAAATGCCTTGGAAAATGAAAAAGAAAAGCTAATGTAAATAGTAACGAAGTAACCATGTGAGAAGCTTAATGGCCGAATCCTATAGCTTAAAGATAGTGATATTGTGTTTTATACACTTATGTGACGGTGTATAAATATGAAGTACATGTTTGAGTAGTAAATACATTGTATATTTTTATGTATAAAGGCTCAGGAGCTGTGGATCAAGAAGCTCGTACCGAGAATTGTTGAAGTCAAGGGAGTGTACACCTTCTTTTGAGATGTGTTGGGGAATTCATATCTCTCAAATGAGATTAGGACATCCCAAGACGTGCATTGTGACTTGTATGTGAATTTTGAACCTAGGTAATGCATAGTAGAATTAAATCTCAAATAGATGCTAATATATTTGTGTATTTAATAAACGACATTGTTTTTAATAACTCTTTGCACTTGGAGTGCATCTGATGTTTTATTACGTATTTTGATAAATGATATTGTTTTCAACAAACTTATACTTAAAGTGCAAAGGACAAAGTTTTATTTTCTAAAACTACATTTTTGAACAACTTTGCACTTGGAGTGCAAAAGATGACTTTTATTGCATGAAATAATGTTTTGAAACTTACATATGCATAACCGAGTCATGTATGCTTCGTGTATGTGTTCTCTTTTGGCTTAGAGCCATGGCAAGGTTTCATTTTATCGGTTGGACCGATAAATAAAGGCATGATGCCTTACTTGATTCTAGTACTTAATATTTGTATATGATTTTTTTTATTGGTGAGGTAACGATTGGCCAATCGTGTGCTAGGCACAACAGATTGAGCGATCCCCGTACCCTTGACGCTGGTACATAAAAGTCAAGTCCTCTTATCAACACCTTCTATGGGACTTACTGGTGATTCCGCACTTAGGGTCTAGACACCGATGAGGTCATCATGTAGGGTCATGACGCTTTTGTCGACCGTAGTCCAAACTCACCACGGATGAAAGTTGAGCCAACACCGAGAATCATTGGGTGTGCACGTTAGTTTGGCTGACTAGTGGTGACACACATGATTGTTTTGACTTATTCTGAGATTTGTTTTTTGACGAGATTTGATTTATACATGTGATGTTTTTCTGTTTTTCTGTACTGGAAACTAGAACCTATGTTCACTGGATGAGTGATTAATAGGCTAGGTCTATGTGGTTCCTAACCAGTATACGTTAAGTCATAGGCTAGGCTTATGTATTTCTATGTCATGTATGTTCACTTCATAAGTTATCTACACTATCTTGGTATATATCGAGTTCTATTTACAATATAACTGTTTTTATTAGGTTGGTTATATTGATATGCTTTATGATTTTATAAATTAACTCTTGATTGTGTTGTTGTTTGTAAAAGACCTTATGTATGAACCTTTGGTACTGTCGTTGAGATTGCTTTTAAGTGGACTTAAAAGTCCAAAAGTTGAGGTAAAATTTTAATGCGAATATAAAAGTGCGTTTAAAACTGATTTGCAGGTATTTTGATTGCGTTTTGGGAATTTTAAAATACAGTGCCCAAATGTTTTGAAAAAGGTATTGAGTTAGCCTTGCATAGTAGGATTAAGGGTACAGTGAGTGTCCTTAACCCAAGTATGTGCCGGTTGTCAAGTACCCGATGTGGTACCGGGTCGTGACAAATTCATTATAGAAAGGAAAGCTCTTCCTTCGAAATTGAGCAGCAACTTTGTGACTCTAACAAGATGAAAAAAAATCAATAATTTATATAAATGACAAGAAAGGAGTTAAAAAATAATTAAAACAAGTTAAAAGTTTAACACGTACACTTAAGTAAGAATCCAATACACGATCTTCATTAGTGACCATCTTCCTTTTGGTATCCCATCCAAATCCACTAGTATCTTTCCTTACTATATCATAAACAATGCTCCACTCTTTCTTTAAAGTCTTAATCATAAACTCTATGTGAGATGCAGCTTTTAAGTTTAAATTAGGAAACTTTGTTGCTACCATTCTTTCTAATTCATTGAGATACCTAGCTTTAAATTCAGTATCAGCATTGTAAGTTCCACATTATGCAAATTAACCATGCAGGAAACTAGTACAACATCCTTATCATAATTCCACTTTCTTTCTTCTTCTTTTTTTTCTCCTTTTGAACTTTGAGAATCAATAGTTGAAGGGGAATTCATCGACATACTTATATACCAAATTAAAGTAATATTGATAAATTAAAAAATAAACATCATAATAAAGGAAACATTCATAAAAATCTTCATACCAATTAACATTAATGATCAACAACTTACAAAAACATTCATATAGTGCTCAATAACAACATACAACATAAACAACAAAGAGTACAACAACTTACATAAATAATAATATAAAACCTCCTAACACTCAAACATAATAGAACACCTAAAAAAATGCCAATTCTCATTTTGCCTAGATGTTTGCCATTCATTAAACATTTCACGTGCCAATTCATTTCTCCAATTTGTCCAAGCATTAGTTGGGTCAATAACAGTTATACACTTCCCCTCAACAACTAGATTGGTGTGAAAATAATCCCCTAAATCACTCTCCATGGGATCAAAACTCATCTCCTGCCTAAAAAAATTATGAAGCAAACAATAAGCCATAATAATTCGATTGTGTATCTTTATTGGATAAAATAATGAACTCCTAAGAATAGCCCACCTAATTTTTAGTAACCCAAAACACCTCTCAATTACATTACGTGCAGTCGCATGTTTCATATTAAAAAATTCCTCTACAGTTCTTAGTTCATAGCCTTGACGCCATTCATTCAAATGGTACTTTTGACCCCTAAAAGGTGTAAGGAAGCCCTCACAATTTGTATAACCTGCGTTAACTAGGTAATAGCAACCTATATAAAAAAAACACTATATAAGTTATTCAATGTACATTATCTCATTTCCAAAATTTCAAACAACATTCCTATATCATATAGGAAAGCTTACCATGAGACAATTTTAGTCCATGTCTCCTAGTAATTGCATCATGAAGAACTCGACCATCAGTTACTGACCCTTCCTAACCAGGAAGAACATAAACAAATTGCATGTCAGGTGTGCACACACCTAACATATTTGTTGCAATGTCACCCTTACAAGTTCGAAATCTAGGCTTATCTTTAATTGACACATTAACCCTGATATGTGTCCCATCTAGAGCACTTAAGCAATTCAACAATTCAAATGAAATAAAAAATAATGAGGAACCTTAATCACATTCACTATATTTTTTAATAAAAGTAATAGGGTGATTATCTACCTTAAACCACATCCACCGATGGTCCGAAGAGTTTGTTAGTATAGGCTCAGGTTTCCCAAACAAATGATCTTGCAAATGCATCACCACATTTAAAACATTATAAAAACACTGATTAATTGTCTCACCTAACCTTCTAAAATTTTTCCTAATAACTCAATTTTTAACACAATGAGCAATAATATGTAAGAAAATTGCTACTTGTTCATCAATAAGCATGTTTTTTTTTAATTTCACATAGTTTAAAAAAAGCTTGTCTATTCATCCTAACCATTGAAATACATGACTCATCATTATCATGCACAATTCGCCTCACATAATCTCGATTTGCATAAAAATTTAGAAAATAACTTCTAACCCTTGGCCTATAACTATATAACGAAGCCTTTGATGCCAACAGACTGAATAGCGAACTAACAACATTACACAACTGCAATCAAACAGTCAAGACAACCACAATCTTTTTTGTTATTTTGGCATTTCTATGTAAACTCAAACTGAAATGAGCCATGACTGCAAAAAATAAAATTTCTAATGTATTTACATAAATTTATTCAAACAATGTACATTGTAAGAGAATAACCATGAAATAATTCAAAATAGTTGAAGGCATAAAGTAAAGTAAGAGAGAAAAAAGAAGATAATATTTCCAGAGTTAAAAAGAGGGGATTATAGAACATAAAAACCAAAACTCAAACAAGTAGTTTAAATGAAACCCTAACTCAAATAACCCAACATCAACTTAAGGAAGATAGAAAGAAAGACAAAAGCATAATAAGCATAATGACCTAAGGATAAGGAAGTACATTCATATCTTGATTTTGGCTACAAATCTTTGTGTTTTGATCCAAATGTGCGATAAATTGCGTAAGAATGGTGTGAGTATTGCATTAATATTAATTGGATTTTTTTTGTGAATTTTGCATATAGATTGAAGGGAAAGTCAAGTAAAGTTACATGAAAAGAGAAATAAAAACAAAAAAAGAAAAGAAAAGTGGCAACAAGTGTCACCACCTTAAAGGTGGTGTGACTAACTTAAATGTTAGTCATGCATGGTGGTCACTTAGTAAGTCACCACCATGCAAGCATTTAAGTTAAATGCTAGTCACAGGGGTGACTATTAAGTCACCACCGTGCATGACTAGCATTTAATGACTTAATAGTCACCCCCTTGTGTGGCTAGTGACTTAACTAGTCACCCCATGCAAATTCGTGGACATTAAAATGAAACAAAGGATTTGAAGTAAATGAAGTTCTGTAACTTACATGTTTTCTTTTTACAGTTTAACATAAACATAATTGTCATACTAAAACATTTTAAGAATTTTTTATGATTTGTTTCAATTGCTAATAACACCATTTATTCAATATGCAATTTGAAGTTCACTATAATTAAGTTATAATTTGTTATTCTAAAGAAGTCAAGTTATGCATGTAGCATCCCATTCTCATAGGGCATATCCCTAAACATACTGGCGGTATTCGAGAACATACTCTACGAGGGTGGCATGCTAGAACAGTCAAACAATCGAAGCTCGTTACAAAATTTTCAAAAATCACAAGCATATTACAGAAAACCACTGATCAAATTGAGCCCGTATTTTTATTTCATAAACATCGTAATCACAATTATTATTACACTCATTGGTCAATCTCATTTACAAACATTTCCAATTTGGAAAGTTATTACGAAACAGAATTATTCAAATACACGTGATACAATAATTGTAAAATACATTCTTTAATACAAAATAATGAAAATCTATGTAGACTCGAACTGATCCCGACCTCTATTTCTTACTCGAATGTAGTGGCTAGACTCCAATTTGTCTAACTGGAGATCTTCTCTAATCCTGAAAAATATTGCAAATTTTGAGTTGAGTTTTGCGAACTCAATGAGTGGACCATCCTCGATGGCTCACTCAATCACATAACATGTCAATTCATATAATCACATAATTCACATCACTTCATCAATTCAACATGTTGAGTCACATACATTTCATATTCACTTAAATGATATATCACATTTAGAAATCATTCAAACTATTTATTTCAACCATTTAAATCATACATATTAGATGCATATGTAGTGCTCATGAGACTCACTTTCAATTGTTATTATTGTGACTGAGTGCCTATAACTGTCCTATATCTATTGTAGATACTAGGCTCATTGATAACTGTCCCGTATTCGTTAGGGATATCGGACTCATTATACATAGTGAGCCTTTGGCTCTTAATCACATTATGAGCTTTAAACTCTTTTTTTACTTTATGAGCTTTAAGTTTTTTTTCGGTGGCTACTCCGGTCACAATAGCTTTATGTTGTCATGCATTCATGTAATGAAATGCATCAAATCACATAAGATCAATTAGTCACTTTATTTCACTTTACACATTCATTTCACATGTCATTGGACCTAAGTTCGGCATTCAACAAAAATGTTGAATAATCACTTATTCCGTCAAATTTATATTCAATAAGCACTTCCAATATGTATTTCATGCATCAAACACCTCGAACATTCAATGTCTGAAATCAACACAATCACATTCACATAATTATTCATTTAAAGTAAGACCATCTAGGTCGACTCACAATACGCTCTAGATTAGCATTAGGTTCCATGATCCAGAAACATTTGGATGCGAATATTTTATCCTGCATATCAATATTATGCAATACACACATTATTGATTGCACAATTACATAAACTTTCAATTGTACACATATTATAGGTATCATGTATAATGCATACTCAATTTGACTATTCCAGGTATATTTCCTTAATAACATCTCTTGATCAATCAAACCTTATCATTTGTATGTGTCTAACTTATTCTTAGGTTTATACCTCAAGAACACATGGTTATTCTAATATCATAATTCAATTACTCGTCATTTCTTTTCTAACAGTATATGCTCTCAAAATATCAAATTCTCATTCACTTTACTTAATACATATTGCTCATCTCTTTTGAATCACAACTACTATCATGTGAACAACTTCATTCCCATTATACTCATGCCTTTGGTACCTTGATATCAACAATTCATTTACTAAGTTATAACATCATCAATCGATCATTCTAGCTTTTCTCAAATTTTTGGGTCAATTTTGTATGATCATTAACAAAAGGAAAGTGAAGTATTTAGGCAATACTTTATTCAAAAAATGTTTCTGTATGGCTTAAGTTTCTAATGAACTAAATTTCATACAATTCGGTTAAGTATTATACAAGTTATACACAAAATACTTTAGACTATTCTCTCATTGCAATAACACTCAGTACTCAACTTCGAGCCAAATTTTGAAACTTTTAGAGATAGAATTAAAATTCTATTCCTTTATGAAATTTGTATCCATATGTCTCTACTTTAATCTAAATAAAAAATAATTCAATTTGGATATCTATAGATCAAGATATGGCCAAAATATAGATGCATGTTAAGCGAAAACACTCCATTTAACAATTTCTAGCACACTTCCATCATTTTCATTCTAAACTCATCAATCAATCATTATCAATCCTTTCCTAATGAATTCAGATGATCATGAAATTTGGTGGAGAGGAAAGACAATATGTGAGGAGTTCACAGTCTAAATTTCAAATCAGTCGGAGATCCAGAGAATAAGTTATGGCTAAAAGGGTGAAGGATGTTCAAAACTGTCATATATCTCTGCATTCTCATTGTCACGATCATGCAATTCCAGTTTTTCGGATACCTTCTCTCTGTCACAATCATGCTTGTGCACGATCATGCATCGCCTGATTTCTCTCTTTTGTCACGATCGTGCAACTCCTCTAAGGTTCCTTAACGATCGTGCATTGCCTCATTTTTCCTCTCTGTCTGCACGATCGTACGGCTCCTTTGAGGCTCCTTCTCTGTCACGATCGTGGACTTCTTCTCCAAATTTTTACGAAACAACAATTTTCGTCACTTCTTCCTCTCTTTTGCTTAATCTACCATTTCTAACTTATGTCTTCACTATTTCATCTTCATTCTTACTTCCATTTCAACTTAACTCATTCAAATGCAAATCAAAATCTATGACTGATCATAAACATAAAAAACAGAATAGTTCATATATGCATATTCAATATATTTTCTACACTTCTTCATTTTCATCAGCACCTTCATTTCATCTCTAACTTATCATTTTAATTCTTCCCATATCACAACATCACATTACTCCTTTTTTTTTTCTTAACTCTATACTCATCTTAGTTCATCTCTAAAACCCCCAAAGTGATCCACGCATATCAATAGTGAAAACAGAGTATGTACACCCATTTACTTATCAAATTTTTCTGCACTCTTTTTACACCATCTTTAACAATCATTATAACTCAAATCATCACAACAACGACTTGTGAACTATTGATCATTATCATATATGTAAAAGCAAGAGATGAACATACCCAGGTTTTCTCATTCACGTTTCAGCATATATGTATCACCATTTTATAATCATTTAACTGTTGACTATTATAAAAATGCTTAATTTAACAAATAAAGAAGAGTATTGCTTAAGACCTACTTATTTAAGCTTCAGGATCTTCAAATCACTCTTAACCCTAGCTCCTCAACACCACAAGACCATCTCATTTTAAGGAGGAAAAAGTTGGACTTTTAGCAAGAAGAAGAAGATAACAAGATATTTAAGTGGCTAGTATAAGATTAAGGTCAAAAATCAACTTGATGGAGGTGGTAAGAGTTTCGTAGATGGACAGAACAAAGAATAAGATGGGAGTGTTTTTGGTAGAAATGAAAGACAACAAAGATGTCTTTCAAATGGGCAATACTAGGGTTTTAAAAAGTCATGACACCTTTCACTTAAATGATTTATACTAAACAACACTTAATTGCTTAATCCATTTGTCTTCTCATGTCTAATCCAATTTTCTCCCAATTTATAATGACATTTATCAATAAATCCCAAAGTCATCTATAAAATTTTCCACTGTCATTTAAGCCTTATTTTTACTACCATTGATCAATTGACTTGCCACTTGACATTTTTCCTAGTCTAAAAATACCCTTAATTTTAGAAAATTTTCAAACTTCACCAAAAATTCTAAATCAATGATTTAATTCACCAGATTAATTTTTAAGGCAAAATATTCACTATCTATATCATATTCACATTACAACAATCATTTATAACCAGAAAATGTCAAATGAGTTCATGTACAAATTGTTACAATATGTGCAACAATCAAATTCACGTGTATGTGTACTTTATTATGCATGAGCATGAAGTGCATTTCCTAATCTCTCATTGCTATTCTCATTTATAGAAATCTAAGGTTCTAACCTTTAGTGTGGAAACGAGATGTTACAATGCAGTAGTGATTTACATCACAACAATTACTTATATGTTCATCTAATATCCCTTTACATATATACTGTTATATATATTACTATATATCCCTTTACTAATGCTTGAGACTATGTAATGCTATATATGCCTTACATTTATTTCTTTTCAACTTTAAGCCTTATTATCTATTTTTATATCTAAAAACCAACAACAATTTATCAATGCTCTAATAAGTTTGTCAATGATGAAATTCTATTAAGACCAGTAATAATCTTCTCTCTGAAGATGATTAACAAATTTTCCTATCTTCCACAACATGAACATAACGCAGGGAACTTGTCTCTCCAACTACATTCATACCATATATAACCTATTGAAAGAAATAAAAATTTTGTCAATGGAAAAATTAATTCATTATTAATTTTAACTACTAGTGGTCTCCTCTTCTAGTTTTTGCTCTAACGCAAATCTATTTGGGAACAAACTCTTATAGTCAGTGCCATAATCTAGATAACGTAGACATTCTACAATCCATGTTAATGCCACATAGATAACACACCTTCAACATAATTCATACCACCCAGACAACTCAGACACCCTTCAATCATATCAATTAGCAATTAACACCTCCCAAGGAATTTAGATGATTTTTCACTCCAACTTCAAACAAATTGATGCAAACATATTTAAACGACTCATGGACAATGAGTGGCTAAAGGAAAATGATTGATGGAAGATGGAGATTATAGATAAACATTATTCACAACTTTGCACATCAAACAACCGATTTTCTTCTGTAAACATAACAACCTAGATCCATGATCATGATTCAGGAAAATGAGAAACAGAAAACTTGTGCCCTCTACCAGCATTTGGTTTCCTTTTACAAATGGGTCAAGTTGGGTTTACAAGAAAAATTGAAGGAAAAAGCAATTATTGGCTATAAATGTTAGGGGAAAGGTTGTCCTTATCGAATCAATACAACTGACAGAGAAATGTTGGAGAAAATCGACGACAACGTGAACAACGAGAGCCAGAGATGAGCATGAGTGAGACCAGACTAGACCAGAGAGTGGAGAAAAGAGACGACCACGGGAGAGAAAGCCACTGGGCGCGAGTGAGACCAGATGAGATGGTGAGTTGCGTGCGTGAGAAAGAATTGTGGGAGGAGAGGACGAACTTGCTGCTGCGTAAGTAAACAAGTATCGTGGGAGGAGATAGACCTGGCAAAATGGGCGGGTCACCCGTTTACCCGCCCGTACTCGCCCTAACGATCCGGGTATGGGTTGGTATTTTTTTTACCCGATTCATATTTACCCGTACCCGACCCACCCGTGGATTTTGTGGGTGGGTCGGGTAAAATTATTTAAAAATAAATAAATATTTATTTATTTTTAATCAAAAGAAATAATGAGAGTGAAATTAAAGCATGTAGGAATTTGACAACTAGGAGAGTGAATTTGTTGTTACCGACAAGTCTGAATTAAATCTTTAT
Source organism: Erythroxylum pelleterianum (assembly GCA_027563865.1). Lineage (NCBI taxonomy): Eukaryota > Viridiplantae > Streptophyta > Magnoliopsida > Malpighiales > Erythroxylaceae > Erythroxylum > Erythroxylum pelleterianum. The sequence continues at coordinate 76 of JAOQMR010006355.1, read as the reverse complement.
TTGCAAGAGCCAAGGCTTGATCGCATCAAAAATCTCAATTTGGATATCTTGGAACATTGGAAGAGCATGGCTGAAC